>CM053504.1:4161477-4286757 GCA_028627145.1 Eidolon dupreanum | reverse complement strand
TCTCCAGTTAGGCCAAATGTATTTTCGTGGAATAGTATCACAAGTGTAACTTCTAGATGGTCAGCCAGAAAGAAGCTTCCTTCCTTCCTTCCTTCTTCCCTCCTTCCCTACCTCCTTCCCTCCCTCCCTCCTTTCTTTCCTTCTTTCCTTCCTTCCTTCCTTCCTTCCTTCCTTCCTTCCTTCCTTCCTTCCTTCCTTCTACACATATTTATTAAGCACATACTATGACTGACACCGAGAACACAGTCTCTGCCATCATGGAGTTTAAACTCTCTTGTGGGGCCCAGATGTCATGATACTAACAGTCACACGGAGCACAATTCATCACTGTGCAAATCGCCAGGGAGAACATGGATAGAGTTATGAAAGCTCTAGAGAACTCAGTATAGATTAGAGGGTTTAGGGTGTCACCTCTGGAAAAAAAGTGAAATATAAGGGAAGATCCAAAGAATGAGAAGGAACTGGCCAGGCGTGGGAGTGAGAGTGAGGGACCCGTGGTGTTCCAGGCGGAGGCACCTCAGCCTGCGGAGGGCTTGAGGTGGAGTGAGAGGGAAGGCTTTGAGAAACACAGTCCCCTTCTCTCTGCTGGCTCTTAAAGACCTAGAAGGAGGAACACAGGAAACGAAGCTGGGAGCAGGGGATGTTCAAGATCACCTGGGATGTTGTAGGCAACGTATTGTTCATCTTTATCCCAAATGTAATAACAAAGGCGTAACGGTTTCAGGCAGGGGAGCTCCCATCTCAATTTGCATTGGGAAAGTTACTCTAGCCATTGTGTGGAGGATGAATCGGCAAGGATGTAAACTTGAACTGAATTAAGGGTAGGAAATGTGAAAAAGAAGGTGGTGAGAGTGATGAAGCAGAGAAAAAATTTTGAATGGATTCTCTAAATGAATTAATTGCCAAGGTGATCCCCTGGAGACCAAGAGGGTCAAGGGCATTGTAGAACTGATGTCACAGCAATGTTTCGGTTTCCTTTGAATTCCATGCTACGGGAAGAGTGTGGGCCACAGAGCAAAGCAGACAGAAGTTCATTGCCTGACTCTTTTTTGCGGGGGGAGGAGGGGGCAGTTTGACCTTAACCTCTCAGTCTTCCATTTCTTTATTTACACAATGGGGATAATAATAGCACTGCCTTCATAGAGTCATTGTAAGACTTAAAAAAAAAAAAAGAATACATGGAATTTCCGGCACATAGTGGGTGCTCAGTAAAATACAGTCTGGAAGCAGGGTTGCATTATATTCCGTTTTCCATAAGTGCCGCAGGAACCAAGTTTACATATTGGTTTGACGACGTATTCTAGAGGAGCAGCCGTGCTGTAAAAATATTCTTTCTGATATGCTGCACATTATAGTAAATGGCATTATTCATGGATATGTCAAAGCCATAAAATAGGAGATTTTGAGGTGATCACAGCTGTGAATGATTAATATTTTCTTCCCAAGATGCCAGGAAGGTGGCAAGGCTATGTTAATTATTACATGCCCGAGCCCCGTCCGGCAGGCTTCCTCCCCAAGTGCCTGTTAATTTGCTCATATGCTGTGCAGCTGATGAGACTAGAGAGCTCCACTCAGAAAACACAGTGGATCTCTGGCAGCTTCCTCATGTCCATAACAACTGCTCTATACTTCTGCGGAGAGAAGAAAAAAATACCCTCCAATCCAACAACAATGATGGGATTTAGACAGAATGTGACTAAAGAGATGTTTTGTCAAAGATGGTTTCGAGCTGCTCTTTTCTTTGCAATTTACTTACTTTTTTCTTTTCTCCTGAAAATTTTAAATGCTGCATCAAAATCAAGAATACCTCATATGCAAATACTATCATCTTTTAAATTGTTTTCCATTGGTATTAAGCTTTAAATTTCTCAGAATAATCTACCTATTATTATTTAAGATGTATTTTTATCTGTATCAATTGTTTTCTTTTAAAAAGTAGCTGCATTTTAGATGTAAGAAAAGCTACTCTATCTCTGTAAATATTTGTTTAGCTTTCCGTGTTTTATCTCTTTCTGTTGAGGATGTTGACTTTACACCTTTACTTCTAAAACGCCTTTTAAAAATATAGGTGGATTAAAAAAAAGAAAAGCAAGGTGTGTGCTCATCCTCGAGGTGAATTTGTGAATTTCTCTAAACCCTAATGTGCCCTTACACACTGAACCGATCCTTCCTGCAATTTCTGTAAATCTCTCTATTCATATAATTTCACTAGAATCAGTCTCTGTTGAAAAATCTAGTTTAAGCTGCCTGGCAGTCTAAAAAGAGGAAGATCTATTAATTTAATCATTTGTATGAATCATGTCTAAATGATCTCAGCAGAGAAAATGTGTTAGCCATTTAAATCCCATCATTACATATTATATAATAATTACTGCTAATTCTAGTTTGGATGGGCCATGATTTGGCTTTCCAGCCCCTGAAAGGGGGAGGGTAGGATGACCTCACCAAGTTTAGCCATCTCCAGCCTCTGAGCCTTCTTCTGTCCTCCCCATTATGAACTTAATAGCCACCTTCACATCAAGTGTCTAGCCAACTTAAAGTCTTGTTTTGTGCTTGTAATTAGTATTCATTTTGTGAGCGTGGAGTTCACCCTCGGCATGAAACGGGACTTCGTGTTAATCACCGCTGCGTCTCCCTCCCTTTGACTGTGATCCATCAGCACCGAACGGCTTGCCCCATACCTAATTTTTTGCCCTAACCAGCCAACTAGCACCTCCACATCAGCAGTGTCAGAATTAGAAACTTTTGACAGATCTGTAATCATGCCGTTCTCATCAGCTCCGTGCATGTTAGTCATTTCATTTCCACATTCTAACAGTTAATATGCCTTAATTTCTCTCACTTTGTGAATATTTAATTCCTCCCTTTTCAACATCATTTTTAGGTTGTGTGAATCATTTTCAAAGCCTTTGCTCTTCTCCCCGCACTATCATCTGCATATTTTATGAAATGGCACGGTTGAGTCTCGAAGGGGCTCTTGATAAAAATGGAACTGGCAGCCTGCTCATTAGCTGTTTACCTGGAGCTGTGTGAGTCCCCGATAATGGCGAGCTCCCATTTGGATTTGCATTAGGATTCTCTCACAAATAACAACTCGAAGCTTTTCTCGGGGAGGTCCACTTGCCTTCCAGTGCCCTCCTCTCCTCATCTCAGATCGCTTCTCGGAAACTCGCTTTTAGGGGCTGTCCTGGGGAATGGTATATCCTGGCTTCAGAGGCGGTTTAATTTTTGAAGTGGAGACCCAAAAGCTTTAGCAAATTAGCACCTCCAAGGAGAGCAAAATTCCCCTTAAAGGACACACTCTAAAGGTCAGGTTATTTGACCTTCTGGAATTTCACAGATGCCAGAAGCCAATTCTTTGCAGTAAATAGGGGGCCAACAGCCCCACTTTGCCTGAGGCTGGGGTTTCCTGGGGCATGGGACTCACAGTTTTGAAATTAGGAAAGTCCCAGGCTAATGAGGATGGGTTGGTCACCTTCCCCATGACTAACCCCAGGACTTGCATAATGTTCCAGAACTCAAAAGTAGATGAGAACATCTTGGAAGGATTGTGGAGATGAGCCTTCTTTGTGTTTACCTGGGAGCCCAGGGAAGGGCGCAGACAGCAGACCTGTGTGGATCTCGAGCTCAGCTCGAGCACCTCAATCAATTATCGTTATTGGCTGGTAGCCTGCACTTAAAAATAAGGAGATTCATATATAAAAATTCAGGATTTTCACTTTTCTTGAAAAACCAAAGACCTGGTTACACCAAGTCCCTATTCTTTATGGAAATGATCGATCAGCTGGAGCTGAATAGCAACTGTCCTTTTAGGCGGGGCATCTGTTTTCCAGTTGTTATAAAACTTTATTGCCTCCCCAGCTGGCCGCATTAACAGTGTACCTATCTTGTCTCAGTTTGCATTTGATTTTCTATCTCTGATGAAACTTAAGAGTGTTAGCTTTGCAGTAGATTGAAGTCTCAGTTCTATTATCTCCTAGCTGTCTCACCTTGGGCAAGATAAATAAACACACTGGATCTGTTTTCTTACCTGCGATTTAAGGATAACAATAGTAGACTAGCATAATACTATGTTGTAGCAAGTATTAAATAATATGTACATTGAGGAACTTCATATCAACAACTTAGCATGGGCATGGTAGATAGTAAGCGTTCATTAAAAGTACATGTTCTTTTCTTGTTATATTATCTTTAGTTTTACACAAAAAGAAACTGGAACCCAGAATTCCTGGCGAGCTACTTAGTACATAAATAGAAACAATGTGAATAAAACAACAACTTCTTATTGGCATTAAGAACTTATTTTATAACGTCTCTTGAGGGGTGCCCAAAGCAGTTCCAGGCGACCACCTGTGCGATGAATGATGCCATTAACTGCCACAGGAAACAGAACATTCCACTCTCAAGGTACAGATAAGCTTGTGTTCCTCCTTGCATTAGGAAATCCTCTAACACCTTTTTGAATTCAACAAACCTATACTTTTTATACCAAGTGAATTCCTTTGTAGTAGACTCTGTTTCCTTAAGATTTTCTCTTGCTGAAAAGGTTTTATCCTATAGTAGCCCTGTGTCCTGGGGCTTTTATCACCGTGCAAAAATGATATACTATTAATACCTTGGATTTACATAGCGTTTTTCTTCTGAGCAGTTCAAAGGTACTAGATGGTTCTCAAAGAAAGGGTATTAGTGAAGAAGATGCTATACCACAGGAAGCAAGTATCTATTTAAAAAAAAAAAAAAATGCCCCCCCCTCCTCTAAACAGATTACTATAATATCACATACCCAGATTTTTTTCTAAAGAGACATTTAGGAAGCTCTGTGGTTTGGTGAAAAGTATTTTTTTTAATCTCTTTTTTTTTTTTGCTTTTTATTTTTTTATTTATATTTTCTGTCCTTCCATTCTTATTTCTTTTCTTTCCTTTCTTCCTATATTTCTGTATTTTTGATTCTAAGTTGTTGAAACCTAGATTTGAATCTCTAATCGGTCCCAGAAGCTGTCTGGACCTGGTAGGCACAACATGCATATTTTTAAGAGAGTTAAATACAGGAACTATTTGCAAAGTTGAGGGCAGGGTGCAGGGAAACCACCAAGAATAGTGGAGGAGCTGAGGGTGGTGACTGGTGGGCGGGGGGCGGGGGTCTCTTCTGCTGCTCTTACACCTGAGGAAGTGAGAGGAAGGACAGCTGGCCAGATTCAGGCACGCGAGGGCTGTGTAGAGGAGCTGCCTCATCACAGCCAGGTCCTAGTCAGCTTGTTGTGACCACTCGAGGGAGGAGCTGGAGGGGAACATATTGGGGTCTCTTTCTTTTCCTTCCCTCTGATTTTCTGGTGGAGTTGCCCTTGGCCAAACCCAACCAGAAGCTTCTGGAGAAGAACGTTCTGTGTTGATGTGTACTGCTTAGGCTCCCAGGGCACAGAGAGCATGGAGGTGGTACAGAGGGAGTCAGGAAGGGACACATGGAATCAGCGGGGACTCTGAGCAAGACTTTTAACTTCTCTGAGGCTTGGTTTCCTTCTTAGGAAGACAGAGGTTCAAAATACCTATCTCAGCGTGTTTTTGTGAGGATGAAATGACAATGCATATAAGCATCTGGCGCAGTCCCCTGACACATAGTAGGTCCTCACCTGAAGGATGAACTAGACCAGTGCTTTGCATAGAGCCATTTCATCTGGAAGGCAACATAAGCTGAAGGGTTGGGTGCTAGAAGTTTTGTGAAACTCTATAAAAATGTTTGAGCCCAGGAAATAGAATGTATGGTTTCAAATTATTAAATTAAAATTAAAATCAATAACAATAGATAAATTCTTAATCAATGTTATATAAATCATATCAATGACTGAAGCTATAATTAGTTCTTATTTAGTTCTATATAAGTTTGTTTAAAGTGGGGTGTGTTCAATATGCCTATTTGAGACTTACAAAATTCTTAGTTATTCTGTTTTAAGTAGGTTTTCCTGGGGAATATTTCATTTAAAAAAGTTTCTGTTTACTATTACCTCAATGTTGTTGACCAAATAAGATAATCAAACGTTAGAGCTAAAAGAGATACTGGAAAACAAGCAGACCAGGCAGAAGTGAAAAAAATAAATAAACTGGTGGCCCCTAGATCAGAGGTCCCCAACCTTTGCAGCACCAGGGACCTTATGAAAATCTAATGCCTGACGATCTGAGATGGAGCTGAGGCGGTGATGCTGGTGCTGGGGAGCGGCTGCAGACAGAGATGAAGGTTCTCACCTCCTGCTGTGCGGCCTGGTTCCTAACAGGCCACAGACCCTGGGGGCTTGGGACCCCTGTCCTAGATCATACTCAGTTTTGTGATCCTTCCACTATAAATTAAAATTTGTGAAAGCATATTTTTAATGAAAAAATTCTAAATAAAAGTATTTTTAAAAGAAATAAACCTAGTAGACTTCATTGATTCTAGAAAACATTTTTTTTTTTTATTTTTCACATTTTAACTTTTCAGAAATTAAGGTGCATCTTTAGTGATGGCATGTTAGACTTGATGAAGATAGGGGTGACCAACATTTAAACATGATGAGATTTTAATTCAGTGTCTAAAAGATGGAAAACTCCTCACCCCTGAGCATCTACAACTATGGTGCTCTGAGCTCTTGAAAGAAGGCCAAGGTGCTCAGGTCCACCCTGCCCTCCCGCTTCTGTGTCCTTTGGAGTTTGGGGAGCTTAGTTTAGTGTCTCCTAACCTGGGGCTCTTGGACCTGTAGAAGCCTGGAAGATGTGTGGACTGATTTTAATATTTTAGGGTAGTCATGAGCATTTTACCCAGAGTAAATTAATAAATTAAGTTGTTGGTTCACTTGAGTGTAGTAATAATGGTTAGCTCCTAATCAAAAATTCTGATTGGCAGGTAATGAGCAAATAGCAATTATAATAAAATAAAGGGTGAGGGGCAATAGCTTCATTATGTGGTGAATGGAGTGTGACAGAAGAGAGTGGGTCATTTGGGATGGGAGAGGAGGGGGAGGGGAGAAGGAATTCTTGGCAGAGGAAACATTAAGGAAATGTCACTCCAGGGACAGTTAGTGACTTGTCCAAAAAATCACCTGCCTAGCTAGGAAGCGGCTGTTCTCTTGGCTTTCAGTCCAGTATCCTTTGCTTTCAAACCGCATTCTAACTTCGCCGTCCAACTCATGGAAAAGGTATATTCAAACTGCATAAGTGAAGACTTTATAACAAAATGGCCTTCAGAGAAAAGATGTTCCTAGTTGTGTCCAGGTACATGCCAGTAAAAGGTCTGAATAAAAATGGCCATGCTCTACCGTTTATGTCAAACGGTCCTAATATATATTTGGGGACATGAGGGTTTTGTACTGGAATTATTATTTCTCAAAGATGATCTTTCCTATATTACATTTTATTTTATATAGTATGATGTATTTGGTATATTGGAGATTATAGACCACTTTTAATTTCCACCTCTGAAAATTTGTGATTATAATAAACTATCTCGTAATGATGACCAGAGATATGGACATAATATATGGGAATATTCTTCGTGCTCCTTGAGTGAAAGACACATTATAAATGTGAGCAATTATTCAATATTATTTTTGAAAAGGGAAATAGACCATCCAGTTCTTGCAAATAAAAGATAATTTCGCAGAGGATGTTCTTCGTGTCACCTTTCTAGTCTTAAATACTTCAAGTGAAGAAGCTTCTGGGCCTCCACTTGTGTGACTGTTCACAATCTAATTGATCTCACTGTCTGAATTGTCCTTTCTTAATTTCATCGCATTACTCATTTACTGCTCTCGCTGTTCAGATATCTGTGAGAGGTAGCAGGCCTCCCCCCTACCTTAGTCAATTAGACAAGCTATTGTTTCTGATTAAGATATCACATCCCAGAGAATAATAGCAATTAGAGTTGGAGCGGAGACCCCGTGGGTCGCACAGCCCACTTCCCTGCCAGCTCAGGAGAACGTTTTACGTTACGCTGTAGTTTTGTGTGGTTTTCGTAGTGTTGGTTTTTAAAAATCCAAGTACCCGTCAGTGTTAATTATATCCCTGTCCTACATCCCTGCCATGACTTAATTTTCTACTTTGCATTGCTGATTCTCATAAATTGGCATTGAATGATGGCTTCTTGATGATATCATCTCATCGGAAGACAAGGACATGGTGCATTTTCTTTGGAGCAGAGAAAGCAATTGTTACTGTTGGGTTTGGTTTGAGTTTTGTTGGGAATTGGAAATGCATTGTATTCAAATATATTCCTTTGCCAGAGTTCTCACACTTCAAAATGCTTGGAACACAGTAGGTTAGGTTATTATTATTATTTTTTAAATCAGGCATCTGCATTGCCCACAGTCCAGAAGGGTTCATCTACAGGTGTAGAGAGCGGGGTCCCTAAGAAAGACACTGGAATGTCTCAGGAGCTCTTCTTCGAATCAGCTCTTCCTTTGCATGGGGTTCAGGAGAATGGTCTCGTTAGGAAAAAAAAGTCTCCGAGGTGGGTAATATAAGAAGAAGATGATGATAAAATTATTGTTATCACTATGCATTTTTGAGCCCTTACTATATGTCAGGCACTGTGCCAAGTGCTTTCCAAGCATTATCTCATTTAATTCTCATAGCTAATCAGAGGTAAGAACTGCTATTATATGCAGATTAAGAAAAAGAAGCCAAAGAAGTTTTAAGACTTTCCAGGGTCATTATACTAGTAAGTTATGGAGCTAAAATAATAATGAGCATAAATTTCATAATATTGAAAATATTTGATACTTATAGTTAATTATACTTAATAATAATAATTGGAAGCCTTTCCCACCTTATAGTTGGCTATCGAAATGGGAAATGGGGCTGTGGTCTTAGAGTTTGAGAATTTCCAAGCCTGTTACAGCATCATAATGATCTGCCCATTGTATTGTGCGCTACGATTTTACATTAAATATTTTATTTGTTGAAATCATCTTATGTAGATCCACCTCAAGTGATTTACTAAATAAATGCTTTGAGCATCATCATTAATTCTGTTGCTTTTTGGTCATTTTACAAATAATGAAAGCATATGATTTGTTTTAAATTAAAAACAGTGCAGAAAGGAGTAAAATGATACAATGGCTCCTTTCCCTGCCAATCTTCAGCCTCTATTCCAAGTCCTAACTACATCACTTGCCAACAGTCTCTATGCCTTCTTTCAGAAAGGTATTATAAATATTTAAGTTTATATAGTTCATGAAAGTTTTTTTAACATAAATAAGCTGACACTATCCATATTGTGCTATAAGTTACTTTTCTATCTTAATACATAATAACAATAATGTATGTATATTGTGTTTAACATGCATCAGATATTGTTTTAAATTCTTTATGTGGATTAACTCATTTAATCCTCATGACAATTCTATGAAATACACCTTTTATTATCCTTGTTTTACACATGAGGAAATAGAGGCAGAGAGAGTGTAAATTGCTGAAGGACACAAGTTACCAAGGGGATGAAGCTGTAATTTAATTAGACCTTGGAGATCTTTCAATTTCAGGACATAGTAATAAACCTTACTCCTTTTAACTTCTGTATAATATTTCACCATTAATTATATAACTCTCCTAAAAGGAACATTTCCAGTATTTACTTTTCTGTTTTAAACTCTGTTGAAATAAGAATCTCTAGGTACACATAGCTTTGTGTACATAGGCGAGTATACATTTCTGATTCAAATTCCTAGAAGTAGAATTCCTTGGTCAAGGTCACCTGCACTTAAACGTTGATAGATAAAGTGAACCTATCCTTTAGAGAAGTCATTCCGATTTACCTCTCATTCCCAAAGGCTCTGACAATTTCATTCTCTATCTTAAAAATGTCCATTTTTTAAGGCTACAGGATTGAGCCTGTTTTCCTTAGCATAGGTTCACCCTCATTGTTCACCCTCATTCTTTGGGGAAGCCCTGCATTCCAGCTACTCTGATCCCCTTTATTTTCACCGATTGAGCCATGCTCTTCTGCACCTCTTTTCCTGAACTCCTGCTGTCCCCGCCGCCTAAAATTCACTTCCCACCACCTTCGGCTGGCACGCTCTTACTTACATTTCATGACCCAACTCAAATACCTTCTTTCTATGTCCTCCTATACAGACCTCGTCATCCCATTCTTTAGCTGTCACAGCAACTTGTAGTGTAACAAGTTCAAATGCTGACAGTCACAGACTCTGTAGATTTATTTTCCTACAACTAAAATAAAAATTTAACTGAAAGGCCCTTCTTTCCGCTAATGATTGAAAATTCTTAATCTCATCACCTCTGTCACTCTCAAATGAAATCTCAGTAATAGTCAAGATTCCCTACCTGTCTTGCCCGGCTCCTTGGTTCTGTCATTTTTGAGACATTGCAGTGTGATGAGAAAGTCATCTGACATTAGAAGAAAAGATTCCAGGGCTGACAGCATCCTCTAGTTCCACTGGCCTCTACTGTGAACAGGTTATTCCATCTGAAGTTTGGGGACCATGTTCTGAAATTGCCTTCTGTCCGATATTCCTACAGTTCCTACGTCCTTAGTCCTTTCTCCGCACCTGAGCACATGCCCTCTGCTCCTCAGCAGCTCGGGAACTCCTGGGTGGCTTCCTCATACCACACTGGCACGGTCAGTGCTCTGTGACACTGTCTTTGGACCTCTGTGTCTAGAGATGTCCCTCAGCCCTTGCTAACAGACTGCTTGGGGGCCACGTTTCTGTGGTACCATGTCGCTGCAGCCTTGCACTGGATGGTGGAGGACCTTCTCTAAGGGGCTCACAGGCAGACTGGGCTCCGCCAGAGGAAGTGAATTGCAAGTCCTCTTGACCCAGAATTTTCCCAAACCTGTCTGAGCATCTATCCCGCACATTCAGCTTTTCCCACCGAAGGTTGATCTTCATGAGGGGGAAAGGCAAGAGCTTCTTTTTCTATACCCACCAATTGCTTTACTGTTGTCCAAAATTCTTCTCCCACCCATTGTGATTTTTTAAAAAATCTTCCTTACTGGGTGGGAATAAGACTATTGCATCATTGTGTATCTGCAACTATTTTTGGATTTATTTATGAAACAGTGTTTACACAGTCCTCTAAGCTCTAGCATCAATATTTGGGATTCTGATAAAACCTCCTTTTCCCTCCTCTGAACAAAGCATGGCTCTCGAAAATCAAAAGCATTTTAGCTTTCATGATATCGTTTGTTCTACAAGTTCAGTGCGTTGCAAATTGGCTTTTTAAAGCAAAATCCTAGTCTGTATCTACCTTCCTCTTGAAGATAATTGTGGGGGGATATAGAAATGTGGGAAAAGGTATTTAAAACCCACCTATTTTAATATCCACGTTTTAGCCAGCAGGGCCCGCGATGTGTTGTAGCAGGCAGCACCCTGCACTGCCATCCTTTGGTTGCCCTTCGTACCTCCTCAGGGAGCATTTCTTTTATCATCTCAAGAGTAATCTTCTTGGCAACACATGCAAGTGCTCAATTTACCGATAAACAAATAGTTTTCGAGCTCTGCTTTGTGTAGGACACTGGGGCAGGCACTGAAGATGAGCCTTAGTCAAAGTAGAGTTGTGGCTTTCGTGGAGCTGACATGCAAGCAAGGAAGGCAGGCATTTACCAAGTCATTACGAAATTGATGTATTAATTGTCACTGTGATCATTGTTCTTTATTGCTGGCTTCACTTTGTAGTCGTGAGGGCATACCGTGGGGTTTCCTGGTTTATCTTCTGAGGAAGGCGCACTGGTGTGGAGCTGTAAAAGACGAGTGAGAGTTAGGTAGGCAAGGAGTGATCAAATAGAATGAAGAAGGAGAACAGTGAATTAGGAGACATGTTAGAAGTCTCTGAGGGGCGAAGGACCTCAGGTGCATTTGGCTGTGGGGCAAAGAAAGAGGGAGGGTGATCTTCATGATAAATTGATGAGTAGACAGAGGTCAGAGTAGACATTTTAATGTTTATTGAATGACTAAACGAATGAACCCAGAGCAGGCTGAGGTTTTGATTTCTGCTCCAGATTGAAAAGCATGGTTGCCTAGAGTCTGTGATTATAGGATATTGACTCTTATAATTATGCACGGTGCCATCATAAAACTGACTAGACACTGGGCTCAAGGCAGAGCCGTTGGACGTCTCCTACAAATCTCCACTGGTTGTATCTCATCTACAGCATAGTTTTAAATACTTTTTGATCTGTGGAACTAAGCTGACATAGAGCATCCCCGCCCCGGCCCCTAATTTGGTGGTTTCCAGTTGAGTAAAGAAATGTTTGTGAAGTAAACCATTTAGCATCCAATGTCCAGTGTCAAATGGTAGCAAGGCATCTATTAAGAGAATGGAATATTGGCTGAAGCCCCAGATGAGAAGAGGCTATGAGCACTTTGGTCCTTGTCACTGAGAGAGCAGAAGGAAAGTCTAGGAGTACAGGCATCCTCAGCTGACGGAGAACCGGGATGAATGTAGCCAGAATTTATTCAGGGCTGGTAGGTTCCAGGCTGAAAGGTGAAACCCCAGAAGGATCAAACCCTGTAATCACCGCTTTGAGTTAGCGACATGGAGATGTCAAGGGAAATATGGCAGATACCCCGTGTGTTTGGATTGTGGCAACCAGCCAATTGGAACAAGGATTCTGCCCTCACTATATTATCCGATAGCTCTAATAAAAGTCAGATGGAAGAGCTAATCAGATCGTTCCCTTGGCCTGGGCCCTTTTAAATCAGAGAGAGGTCTATTTTGGCTCTCCATGTTAAGTAGACCCAGAGACCTGACATTTTGTGTTTATTTGAAATGATAAACTTAATCATGAGCGAAATGTTAAGAGATGACAGAACTGGCCACAGTAAGGTCACATTGTGTCCCTGCCAAACATAATACAAGCTCTCGCCTTCACTGGGTTGCCAATCCCTGCCACAGGGGGCCCGAGGCGCTTGCAAATGGGGACCAGAGTCTGTCTATGTGATAATTAATCCATGGCGCTCAGTGAAGACTGCCAAATCTGCCATATGGTAGTTTTATGACCTGGACTGCTGTTATCTCTGGAGAAAGCTAACATCGTAATCTCATTTACTTGTTATCTGTGATTCGAACTTGTACATCTACAGGGGAAAAAATAAGCACAGTGAGGAGGCCCAGAATTCCAGAGCCCTGGGATAATACTGTTGAACTTCTGCAGCAGAAGTGTGCAAGGAAAGCCATGAAACTCTGACCTGGGGACGTGCTCTGACCTCCCACTGCTTGACCCCATGCAGGAATGTCACCTCTGTTTCATGAGGACTCTTATCACACGTGGAACAGAAATACCTGACTTGAGAAGGCAAGAGGGACTGCCTTCCAGAAACACATTTATTCCTCTAATATTTCTTTGGAATATGCAGACCGGGTGTTCTTGATTATTCTTTCTTCCATAGTGACATCTAGTTTGGGTGATGGACTTCCTATAGGACTTCCAGGGGTGCATTTAGACTTCGGTGAAATCTTAAAAGAATGTTATTGTGAAGCAAAGCTTGAAAGTAATTCATAACTGTGATAACTACAAATGGCACATTATAATAGATGCTTACAGGGGCTCCACCATGGAGAAGAGAGGCCGTGGGCTATCCCCAAATCTGTGCACTTTGTGACAGCATCTTTTCCTCTCCTACTCAAGGAGGGACATTGTTAGCAATGAGGCTGGTGCAGAGCACAAGCCACAAACTTGTATTTTTAAGAAGAGACATAACATCTCTGATGTTCATTCTAAGGCAACTTAATTTCTATTGTGAGCCTTGTGGTAAAGACTGCCAACTGGAGACTGGGCAACTACTTTCCTAATATCTATTCTTTCCTTTCTTTGTGACAAATATCCAATTTTATTCAATGTGATAGTGAGCTCAGTGAAAAGGCAACATTTTACAGCCACATTTGAAGCCAGCAGCAGCCATGTAAAACATTCCAGTCAATGAGATTAAAAGTCCAAGTCAGTATGTGGAAGTTAAAAATGGGACATCTGACTCTTCTTTGCCTTTCTCTTGCTCCCTCTCCTTTTTTTTAAATTGGAATGCTGTTGCAATGTCTGGAGCTCTAGCAGCCATATTGGACTCTCACAGAGAGCTCGAGTTGGAAAGTTGTGCTAAGAACAGAAGGAAAGGAGGCTGAGCTCCTGGTAATATGTTGGAGCCATTATACCAGCCCCAGAATGCCTATGAACAGGCTTTATTTACATAAGAGAGAAGTATTTCTTTATCTCATTAAGTTACTGTTATCAGGATTTTCTATTATATACTTCTGGACCTAATTCATACTTCTACTACATACTTAAGGACCTAACTGATACAAGTCCTTATTATCTCAAATTTTGGAAATAAAATATTTCAATTCAGGGTCCTCCCCTCTTATGGTTGATTTCATGTTCAAGGAGGTTGCATAGGAATCAGAAGTGGGTGTGGGGAGGGGTGTGGGATCTGCTCTTTGGTCTCTGCCTCTATTCATATGACATGTGCTGACTTATCTTTGCTGTCATCTGGCCCTAGGTTATCAGCCATGCAGGTTATAGCTGCATCTGCCTTGTTCTGACCACAGGATGGCTTTTTTTTTGTTTCGGTCTCTTGGTATCACATTTATGCTGGCTGCACAGGGAACATTCCACTGCTCCCAAACTACTTTCGTGTTTGAAGGAAAATCCATAAAATTGCCTGAGGCCCATCTAACTGGATACTACTCAAAGAAACACTTTTTCCGTCATAAGTTTAGGCATCAAAGACAGAGAATCTCATGATCCCAGCATGTTGTCATGGTCCTCAGCCTGCCACAGATGTAATGACCCAGGTCATATGTAGGCAGATAGGAGCTTGGACCTATTCTAATTTTTATTATATTTTAGGTCATTATGAATTTCAGTACCTTATAATTGGAAGTGATTAGCTTATAACCTACTTCACCACAGTCTGTGATGTGTAAACGCGCACCATGGCCGATAACTGCCGGAATAAGATGTTCTCGTGATAACCTGCCAGTCCCCTCTTTGTCACTGCCTCATCGTCATTCAGTGCAGAGAGTGGAGAACCCTTCTCCTAGTGTCTCCAAAGTCAGAGGTGAAGACAATCTGCCAGCCCAGTCATCACTTTGTAAAATTTTCAGGGGTAAAAATCATTTAAACCCCAAGAGATTCTCTGACCTGGAAGCTGCTATTCTGCCTCCTTATAGTAAGCTTAAATCCAGGTGTACTTCAGAGCCATTTTGGGAACAAGACACAGGAGAATGGGTCTGATCATAGGCAATACATATCTTTATTTATAAATATGCATAGTTGCATATACATATATCTTATTATTACATACTAGACATATATACCTTGCTATTTTACTTTTCTTTTTATCTCCTATAAGCTCTTTTTTTTCAAAATATAAGTTGAGATCAAATTGATATACATTGAAACACACAGTTCCTAAGGGCATGATTCCATGAGTTTTGTTCAATGTGTACCATTCAAGACAGAGAATATCCCCATAGCTCTAGGCCACTTTGGGGTGACATATTAAAGGGGTTGTGGAGAAGCCCTAAAAATGTGCGCATGCCTGCAGCCTTTAGGATAGACCCCACTGTCGACAGGGGCTTGGGCTGCGGGTGTCTAGAAAAGAAGTTCATGGCTCACAGGAGGTCCTTAGACCCCTGACCTTTCTCTTCTTGATCTTTCGTGTGGTCGTTCTTATCAAGAAGTTATGTCAGGCTGTTTTCCACGAAAATATTCTGCTTATGGAAACCAGATCCTTTGGCCTGCAGTAAGTCACTGTCATTGTCCCTCGGTGTTTTGAAAACTGATGAAACCACTGATTCTTGGCTCTTTGTATGCAAATGATGAATTATAGATGGGAAATAGGAGAAAGAAGGTTTTCCCTGGTTTGCCGGTTTGAAGCGAAGTGGATTAGAGAAAGCAGAGCTACTCTTGACGATTTATTGTGACATTGCTTAGAAAAATTCAAACCCCAGAGGTTCCAGATCCCAAGGGACATTGTTAGCCTTCTGCAAGAATTATTAAAATGTACAGAAATGTAGGCGCTGCACTTTATAATAATTAATCAGGGCCTGTTGATTAATAAAGCTCATTTTTTAGTCTCGATGATTCCAAGTATCATACAAAGGACAGTGTCCTTGTCATTTTGATTAAGAAACCAGACTTTGCAGTGGAAAGAAGTACAGGAGCAGTCGTACTTCCTCTGTCTCCCCATAAAATAAATATTGAATGAGAATATTAACTCGTTAACCTTGACAACAATTTGTAATTTTCATAAGGGGGAAAAACTCGCATATTCAGCAAATAAATCGCTGCAGGGAATTCAGGAAAACAAATTGGAGAGAATGAAGAATGTTACCATATGAATTCTGTCATTTTTATGGGCCAGAGTGATTAATTTGTTTGTTTAGGTCCCTCAATTAAGGCCACGCATAGTGTAAGGTGTTGGGAGCAAGTTAACTGCTACTCTGGTACTGAACGATCAACTTCAACTTGGAGTGAGAAAGAAAGGTCATCTGGGGGAAGTGAGCAACTTGGCCCCCAGTCCAGAGCCTCAGTACCCTACCAGAACCACTGTACCTGGGGTTAGCTGCTGCATCTGTAATTTCACTCTATTAATAGTTTAAAGCTTGTTTTAACAGATAACCCCTTTCACTGAGCAACGACGCCGGAAAATCATTAGGTGGAATTAGCAGTACCAGTCACAGCTTTTCCAGGGTTATCTAATTATTTTGAACTCAATTTAACCAGGAATGGAGATAAAATAAATAACCCATGAACTATTTACCTTGCCGATTAGAAGGCTTCTTTTGTCCATTAAAAAAGAGAGAAAAGAAATCAAAAGCATTTGAGGCCAGAATCAAAGCCCTGCTTTTTTTTTTTTTTTAATTTTGAAATAATATTGAGGACCTAAGATACATTTCTTCTCTCCCATGACCTTTTAGACTCCTACCCCTGAGGATGTCATTTGTTGAGATATTTGCCATTACGCGTGTGTTAAGTGTACTATTTTCTCCCAGCAGGCTTGCTTAAAACTTACTGCCTAGGGACTTTGGATAATCCTCATTTTTGTTTTTAAGGTTTGTTTGTTCTCCTTGCTAGCTCCCACTGTCCCCTCTGGACAGATTGAAAATTTAATATGGTTATTTTTAATTTTACATTGACTTTTTGAAGGAGAAACAAAAATTAGTATGTTTGTGGTATGGTGGAGAGAAAAATTAGGTGCAATGTGTTTCCTACTTTGCTCAGAAGGAAATGAACAAGTGGCAGAAGAAACAATCCCTCAAGTCAGAGGGAAGATGGGAAATTTTCCTGCAGCACCTGGCTATTATGTCTAATCTGGCTTTGCTACTTTGTAATGACAAGATCTTGGTCAAGTGATTTTTCTCCTGGAGTTTGTTTCCTGTTTTGTAAAATGAAGCTAACGATAGTACCTACATTAGAGGGCTGATGTCAGGATTAAATGAAACACTTTTAAAGTGCTCATCACAATATGTGGCACATAGTTAAGTATTCAGAAAATATTAGCTGTTGATAACCATGATGAAGGAAGATGTGTTTGCAGGTAGAGAATGACAAGACTAAAAAGACAAGAGAAGAAATGGGATAGTTAATGGAGTTAGTCTCCAGACAATAGGAAGAATATCAAAAAGGGAGGCAAGGAAACTGGCTTTGGATTTGGGGAGGCATAATGAAAGAGAGTAGTAGTGAAAACATGTATGTAAGTTTGGAAATGAGGGACATTTAGAATCCTCCTTCCAGTCACACGTTATTCAGAATAAAGTCCATGCTGAAAAAATGGACTTAAGGAGTAGGTAAAAGATAAGAAATGGACATAGTGAGGAATGAGACAGGCAGATGATCTGGAGGTCTGGACAGCAGTCTAGGAAAAGCTTTTGATCTCAATAATGAATCAGTGAATGAGTGTCTGTTAGAAATCTCTCCCTCAGGAAGACTTTGTAAGAAGGGTCACGTAACACAATCATTGGGCACAATGATTCTGTGATGATATCAAAAGCATTTGGTCTCAGACAGATAACAAGAAACAAAAAAAATGGATGGACAATTGCATTATTAGCTATTAAAGAAAGCCATCTCATTGTGCACAGTAGGTGCTCAATAACTATTTGTTGAGGATTGATTCTTAACAGTCTCCAGATGTCTCAGTGATTGGGTTGGACAGTGGTTTTCACCGTTATTCTTGGTATTCAAGAGCAAACACTATGAGCAAAAAAAAAAAAAAAATACACAAAGTAGTATTGGCCCGAAGTATAAATATTCATAAGTCCCTACTGATATAAATGAGTGAATAAACAAATAAATGGAGAATAGACAAGTATCCCACATAGAAGAATTCCAAATAATTTATGTAGATGCTCTGCACTCAAGAAGTGTAACTCCTTACTCTTTACAAAGAGTACAGTATGGAAAAGGGGATAAAGAGAAACTTTATAGTAGAACACCTGTCCAGCTTTACCTTAGCCAGGTGGTCCAGGCTAATAGCAACAGTGATGAGTGTGTTGTTAGTATATACCCTTGATAGGCCCATGATGAATTACCTCTTTGGTCTTCCTACACCAAATTTATAATCCCAATCTAATCACAAGAAAAACATCAGACAAATCCCATTTGGGGACCGTTTTACAAAATACCTGACCAGTATTCCACAAAACTGTCAAGGTCATCAAGAATAAGGAAAATCTGAGTAATTATCACAGCCAAGAGGAGCCTAAGGAGATGTGATGACTAAGTGTAATGTAGCATTTTAGATTGGGTCGTGGAACAGAAAAGGGACATTAGGTAAAAAAAAAAAAAAAAAGACTACAGAAAACTGAATAGGGCATAAACTTTAGTTCATAATAGTCTGTTGCTATTGGTTCATTAATAGTGACAAATGTACCACACTAATATAAGATGATAAACTGGGTGTAGTGTAAATCAAAACTCTTTATACTGTCTTTGCAATTTTTCTGTATATCTACAACTATCCTAAAATTAAAAAGATTGGTTTTTTAATAAAAAAATAATAATGGTAAATTTTTATAGAGAGTTTTTGATAAAGAGGAGTGAGGCTCGGGATTAGAATAATAATATATAGTATATGGGAAAGAAGGAGTCCATCTCCGAAAGGAAGATCAGAAATGTCAGTGTTTTACTGTAGTTCTCACTTTTTTCTTTAACAATATAATTCAAATCATGTTTAAAGTAATAGACCCAGCATTGTTAAATTATCCTTTGATTTTTAAAGATTTTAGAGTATTGTCAACTTTTTGAATAACCCTATAGAGCTTTGGTTAACATCCTTGTATATAAGTGTTTGCTTCTCTGATAGCTTTCTTTGGATAAATAGTCCAAAGTGGGATTATTATAAAGTCAAACATATAAGCGATTTTAAGTCTCTTGCAGCATATCATGAAATTGCTTTTAGATGAAGAATAAATCACTCTATGATTCCACAGGTAATATAAGATGCTGCCCTTCAGTGGTACATATATGTTTTTGTCTTTTTTCCCCTCTATACCGTAAACTCGTTTCTGTATTTAAGGAATCCCCTTAGTTTTGAGGTAGAGGTTGCCTCTCCCCATGATGCCTAAAATGGTCATATGCTGCCTTGAAACCAAGACATCCTCTAGGCACTTCCAATGGGATATCCAGGCCTGCCCAGTATTTGAATGTAAGCTGGTGGTACAAAGAATCAAGGGGCTGCAGAGACATCTCCCTGGCAACTGTGGGGTTCTGAGCTCCAGATCAAGTTCCTTGGGGAGCACTGGCAGGGGGCTGAGGGAGTACCAAGGTCACAGGGTATCGAAGGGCAATGAAGCAGCAGTCATACTGGACCAATTCTATATGCCATCTGAGGCAGTGAGCAGTGGCTGTTAGCCTTAAATGTAATTCTCTAGCTTGTCCAGAAATGTTGTTAGTGACCAAGTAATAGTACAAGAAATTGCCTTCTTACTAAAATCAGCCTAAATCCTCACTGCTGATTGCAAGGAAGGCCCTAATGTTTATGGACAGCATCTTATCACACCTCGAGAGCACTGGGGGTATTTAAATAGTTTTCATCTCTGTTCATATGCCAGGTGAAAATCAGATACTCCTTTGTTTTAATGATCACTATTGAGTTTGAATCTCTTTACATGCTTGCTTGTCAACTGGACTTTGTACTCTACTTTTCCCCCGACAGAATATGCTCACATTCTTTCACATTCTTTCCTCATTGTATGTGAAGCTGGAGAATCTCAACAAAGGAAGAGCACACAGAATGATAGATCATGTCAGTTGGACAGGGGTTGTTACTTTTTCTTTCTTTCACTTTTGGTATTTGCTTTTTTTTTCTTCTTTCTTAATAGTAATAACTGGTAATATTTCTTATGTAATTTCTATGTGTTAACGAATTTTCTAAGGGCTTTCTATGGATGCATTATTTCATCTGATCCTTCGGAAACCCTATGAGATAGTCACTATCTGCATTTCGTGGGTAAGAAAACTGAGCAGTAGAGACTATTAACTCATCTAAGGTTACCAATCTGGCAAGAAGATTGTAACCCAGGGAGCCTGGAACTCTTTTTCCATTTTACTAGGCTTTATATGATTTCTATGTAGATTAAAAATTACCAACTGTCATGAAACCCTATGTAGAATGACCCTATAAGCAAATCATCAAACTTACTAACCAATCATTACCAGAACCTGTTTACTGAGGGGTGTTGTTTTAACATATCTATAAGCAAAGGATTTCAGATTCTGCATTTTAGCTGATATTCAGGATTTTCTGGAGATGAATGGAATCCATAACTTTTTATATATGTTTTTGAGATATTAAAATGAGGCAGTGGGGAAAACGCTGAGGGAGGCAGTCACTTACGGCAGGTTTCATTGACTGATACTGGCGACGAGTTCTGTTCTGCTTTTGTTTCTCAAAGTGCTAATAGCAAGATTCTGTCCCTGCAATCCTATTACTGGTGGCAATGGAATATAATCAGGCAGTACCTGCAGGATAAGTCAAAAGATTAAATTAAGTTGGGATTTGAATCCCCACTAAACACAGAATCAAACAAAGATTAGATTTCTGGACCCCAGTCTCAGAATGGCTTTCAAGGGCTTCTCTTCAACAACAACAAAAATATATCATTATTCACTTTGACCACTGGCACGTTAAAAAAAATAGTGAACAAAGAGAGATGAGGTAGAGAAGAGATTGCAATAATATGGAGTCTCATTCTTTATTCCCTAAGTATGTCCAACTTTGCCGAGCTTGTAGGTTTTTCTCACTGACTCTGGAGAAGTCGTGGGTTGATTTCACATTTGACGACACGAAAGATTCCAAGAGGAAGAATGTATATTTCTACCCCTAGGATCTTGACAATCTCATTTTGAGCCACTGTTCTGCTCCTGAATAGGAAGTCAAATTAGCACAAGGCTCTTTTGGTAAAGCTACTAATAAGAGATTCTGAAAAAGCTGCACTTTAGCTAAGCATTGACAGCAAAGTTATAAAGACTCAACAAATAAGAGGGGAAGAGAGGGTTTTGCCTTCCTTAGCTTTTCCTTTCTCCATTTTTTTTGTTGGTAGTGAAATTGCTGTTCCTAAATATACTATATGATCTCCTTTTATAAGCAGACCAAACTGTATACAGCTGAATATTGACAGCGATTGAATTTGAAGTTCATTCATGTACCTGGCATTTTCCTTGATGTGCTTCCATCAGGAGCACCATACTTCTTGAAGACATCCTGACAAACCACCTTTCACAGCTCTTCCAGAGATTTCACTCTGCTCATGGTCCTGTTTATAAAGGAACAAAGGTGTAATCACTTTATAAGATCAGAGAACATGAAAACCACACGGAAGTGAAGGTACCGGATGGCGCCTCAGAGCACTTACAGACGTTTGAATATCAATAACCTTCAGAACCACATCTGAATCTGATAACCCCAAGAGCCTAGCCATTGCATAATAAATATAAATCAATAATATCAGTTATTGTAAGAATAAGTAAAATTTATTGATCACTTAATACATGTTAGGCCTTCTCAGAACTTTAGATATATTAACCCATTTAATTTTTTTGTCTCTCTCATTTAATTTTACTAACAACCTGATGAGGCAGATCCAATTGTTAGATGAGGATGTGGGAACCCATATGGAGAGATCACCTGCCCAAACGCACAGAGCTGGCAAACAGAGGAGTTGAGATTCAGACCCCGATGGTTGCAGACCAGGTCCCGTGATTCTAATGATTATATAGTACTACCTCTATAAAGGATGTTAAAAACCAATTTATGTTATATATTCTTGTTTTCTGCCCCTGTGTCATATTTACAATTTAAAACAAACAAACAAACAAACAAACAAACAATTTCCCTCTTTGGTAGTAGAAGTTAGCATCCATTTATTTGAGAGTCAGACCTGCCCATTGTAGCAGCCTTATCCCATTTTGCCTGCTCACAATTGTAACAACTTCTGCCCTGCCTTTGGGTTTCATTTCTTTCCCTTTGCTTACAGGATTAGAAGGACTGTCAATCAAACTTCCCCACCACCTCTTGGCCAATAGATGGACATGTAACCCAAGTTAAACAGCTCCATTTTCTTGCAATCTGAATCTTGAAAGGAAGAACTCAAATGCTGGTTTATCCTTGCCTTGTCCATCAGTTTCTTTTCTGCAGTTTCATGGAGCAGTCTTGGGCCCTTACTCTTTGAGACCTGATTCTACAGTTTACATATAGATTTTGTGGCCTATTATATACCCTTCCAATACATTTCTCTCTATCTCTCTCTCTCTCCCACTTCCTCCCCCGCCCCTTCTCTCTCTTGTTTTAACATAGCCAAAATGGATTTCTGTTGTTAGCAGCCAAAGAATCTTAACAGAAATACCTATTAAGATGGACAAATGTGAAAGAAAAAAGAACATTTCCCCACAGGAGTCCTTGTGTATTTCCCAAGTTAAATACAATGGGGAAGAATTATTTATTAAATGCTTACTGTATGCAGGCACGGTGCGAAGCGCCTTTATGCATTCTTCACAGATGAGGAAACTGGCTTACAGAAGTAAAATGCCACAGAAAGGAGATGGATGGTATTGGAAGACCTCACAAAACAAACTGAGTCTTTCTCCAGGAGCCTTACCACCTGGTAGAGTTTTAGGAGCAGTGGGTCACTGGAGTCTGACTCTAAACGAAGACTGATCAAAATGAGCGACTGCATATAACCTGTATAATCTGCCAAGTGCTTTCCTCATAGGCTTTCGCTTAATCCTTGAGACCGTACTGCAGGTAGATACTCTGACCCCCTGCCAGAGGCACTCACCCCAGTCCTTGTCTTGGTCTCATCCCTTTCATCATTCAGGGCTCCGCTCACATGTCACCTCCTGAAGAAGGCCATCCTGACAAACCCATGTGAAGTGTCGGTCCCTCTCCAGTCACTCCCGACCCCTTCGTTTTCCTCGTGGCTCTTATGACTGCCAGGAATTACGTTCCCATGGTTTCTTGTGTGTTATGTTACCCCATTAGAATGCAAGTCTCTGTGGCGATCTCGTTCACCTCCGTGTTTTCAGCACCTTATAACTGTTTCTGATACAGAGCAGATATTTCCTAACGTTTGCTTAATATGAAAGAATACATTTTTATTATTTTATAATTCTGTTTACAGCTCTGGAACTGCTGGCCGTGTCATGGTGATTAAGTTACTTCACCTTGGTAAATTTTTGTTTTTTCATCTGTTAAATGGGGACAATAAAATTACCTCCTGTTAGGGCTGTTATTGGATGTAAGTGATAAAGCACTAGCTTTGTGTCTAGTTCCATCTGGTAAGTGTTCATTGGGAGAGGGAGGGGAACAGACACTTGTGTGAAGAAAACTCTTTCATCCACTATTTGGACAGACTACATTTGAATCTTTATTATTATTATTAACATACAATACATTTGTCTCTTAAGTTTAAAATGCAAATCATATAGTCATGGGCAGAAAAGGAGAATTTTTTAATATTGGAAATTTAAGGCAGAGTCAGAAAATGAAAAGTGGAATATATAAAATCTGATGTTTAACATCCTTTATTGACGTAAATTTACTATGTTCAGACTCTTTGGTTCCAAGTTCGGTTCCACATTAAATGAACTAAAGCACGAAAGTACATTCATATCACTAAATAGCCAGGCCCATTCTGGCAGGGCCTGGTTCAGTGGCCGAAAGATATCGGCAGGATGTGTCTCTCTCCGTCGCTCAGCCTCACTTCCCTCTGGGTTGGCTTCACAATCAAGCAGGACATTTCTCTACATGGCCGTCCCCTGCAATATTACTCTTACAGCCTACCAGTGAAAAGTCTTGTTGAAATAAGAACACATCTTCCTCTGTATTTCCAGCAAATGTCTCAGAATCATGTCTCCTTGGCCTGCTTGCGTCACATGATCATCTCCGAACTGATCATGGTAGCCCAGGGGATGGATCGCTCTCACAGGCCAGGCCTGGGTTATGTGTGCGAGCTTGCAGTAAAGGGTGGCATCAACCACTTGAACCAAGGGTGGAGAAGAAATGCACCCCGCCCCACAGCCCCCTCCCCACCCAGGCAAGGGGGAACTGGGATGCTGTTACCAGGAGGGAAAGTGGAAGACTAGGCAAGGCAGTCGAGGGACAGCTGCTCCATTAGCTATTACTAACTGATAGCTCTGAAGACGGTGATTCTGATGGCAGTTTTAATGATAAAAGAGAAGAAAGTGTGACACGGAGGGATAGGACAACTTGTGTGAGATTCCTCATCTAGAAATAGGGCGACTCTGGGACTTTCAGTGCTAAAACTGAGACAGTTCCAGGAAACTGAGATGATTTGGGTTTAGCAGAACCATGCCTCAAACTCTGCTTGGTGTTGTCTTTCCTTTCGTCTCTGACCCTCATGCCGCAATCACTTAACAAGCTTGTTCCGAGCACTTTCCACAGCTCTGAACTAGGCTGGGCGCTGGGATTCACAGGTGAAAGAGAGTCTTTTCTGCCAAAGAGGGGTGAATACTTAATAATAACACGGTCAGAGTTTTAATGGGGTAGGTTCATCACGAAATGCAATCCTATTGGAAAGGGACTTAGCCCTGATGGGAATTGTGAGTAAGGTCGAATATTCCTAGAGAAGATAACCTCCAACATCACTTCTGAAGGAGAAATAGGGTCAAGCCCACAATTTCTGATTTAAAGTAAACCTCTTTCATTGAGCTGGGCTGAAATGTGTGGATGACATCAGCAGAAATATGGAAGGATACTTGGTTCTCTCCGGAAGTGACCTCCTCTTGACTGACACTTTAACATATACAACAGGAATGAGTTTGTACAGTAGGAGATCTGGACACAAACCTCAGAGAAATATGAATTTTTACATATTTCTGAATATTCTGTCCATCTGAATTTTAGAAGACTGATATCTGACTATGTCTGATCTTCCCCCAGAAATATAACAAACGTCTTTGCAAATTCTGGTTCTAGTTACTCTTGTTGAGCCTCCCACCTACCCCCATCCACATAGCACTGTAGCACCCACACCATAAGGGCTTAGAAGCTCTCCCGCTGCCAAGAACCCCCCGTGATCTTGGCTTCTGTCCAAGAGCAGATGAGGATGGTTCTCAAGACAAGCCCTAAATATAAACTTAGCCCTGAAACACACACACACACACACACACACACACACACACACACAGTGTGAAAATTATTCTAAACCCCCTGCTATTTCTAAGAGATTGTACATAAAGGAGAATTTGAGTCAGGGAAAAACCAAAGCATTTTGTTTCATAAATAGAATTGGCGTGGGAGTTGATTGTTTTCTCTCCTGAGGGATAAACATTTTAATTTAATAACAGTCAGTGCCTAAATGTTCTTGATGGTGTTCCTAGGAGGGCAGGATCTATTTGCTTGCTGAATTCTTGAGGTAAGGTATTTCATTAGAGTGTTACTCAAAAATACCAACCAAATTTTTCTAAGTGTTGAATTTTACTAATAAAAGTAATCATAGTTAACAGTTAATTGGGAAATTTTTGCATGTGGCAGGTGCTGCATATATGTTATCTGACTTATTCCCCATGGGAAGCTTACGAAGTAGGGATCATTACAGTTCGAATTTTGTTTGTGGGTAAACTGAGAAGTTAGTCGACTTGCCAGTAAGGGACAGAGCAAGAATTCAAGTTCAGGTCTGTCTGTCTGACTTCAAAGGAGTGTTTGCATTTGTGTCCATTACCATTTATGCAGCAGGTCTGTTTGCAACACCTTCCAACAGCTCCATCTGAGGTGGGACACAGATTCGTAAGAGAATAAGTGGCTTAGAAAGGAATTAAAATAGAAAAATGAGTTTACACAATATTAAGAGAATGCTAACACAGCTGAGCCAACAGACAGTGAGGTGGCCAGGCCAAGGAAATAAAATTATATGTGTGAAAAAAGTAAAAGAGTGTCTTCATATAAATACAGTTTGGTCATATTTGGGGTAGACTGCTTGTTTGTTGCTAGACCTTAGTGAGGAATCTGGTTGCTTTTTGTGCATGTATATGAAATAATAAAGGCTTAGAAGGGCAAAATCAGAGCTGTTAAAGTTAGCAACTTCCATTTCGTCTGCGGCAGGTCTGTCTTGCCTTCCTCCTCTTGGCCTTGGTCCATAGCCAGGGATACCCCATCCAAGACAGTTTCCACAAACCATTAAAATTCAACCAACAAATAAGGGGCTAGCCTTTAATAACAATAATAATAATGCACAGTATTTATGGAGGGCTTATTCTATGCCAGGCTCTCAACTAAGGACTTTATATGTATGAACTAATTAGAATCCTTACAAGAACTCCATGAGGAGTTCTACCCTGATTGTCCCTATTTTTTAGAAGAAGAAATTGAGGCACTAAGAGTTAAGTCACTTACACAAGGTAAGTTAGTATGAAGGCTGTGATTAAAACCCCACAGGTCAGGTTCCAGAGCCTACGCCCCTAATTATCACAGCATATTACCTCTAGAGCGAGGATAAAAGAACATTTTCTATAAAGATTCAGATAGAAAATATTTCAGGCTTTGTAGGCCATATGGTTTCTGTTATAACTACTTATCTCCATTATACAAATATAGCTACCATTGTAGTACAAAAGCAGCTGTAAGCAATATGTAAATGAATGCATAAAGCTGTATGCCAATAAAACTTTATTTACAAAAAGAGGCAATGGGCCAGATTTCCCAACCATTGGTCTAGACCATACTAAACTATATACGGTGTCTGGGATTCTTATTCTGTTAGGTCATTCTAGCCACAGTTACAGTAAATTTTCTCACATGTCTTTGGGCTTTTCCACATTCTATTTCTTCCACTTACAACATTTCCCTTTCCTGTGTTAGGTTGATGGTAACATTGATTATGATGGTGATACTTGCTAATGTTGACTGAGTTTTGCTATACAGGTGGGGGAACTGGGGTAAGAGGGGGAAAGAAACTGCCATATAGCCAGAGTGCGTGAGCAGAGCTGAGACACAGAAACAGAAGTGTCTAATTCCAAAGAACCTCATCTTACTAATCACAGTTTCTCAGAGTGTGATTTACAGACCAACTAGCATCAGGATTTTGGGAAGGAGATTGTAAGCCTGTGTTTTAACAAGCTTCCTGGGTGATTGTTAAGTGCATTAAAATACAACGAGCACCGCATTAACACTATGCAGTCAACCACATCTTCCAAGATGCTCTCTTAGACTCTCAAGCCTGGATTAGGGCTGCTTCTGGGTCTCTCCAACCCCCGTGATTATCCATCTTACTACTATTTACCCTCTGTATGTAATTACCTGAGCACTTGTCTGTCTCCTTATTAGTCAGTCATCCTCGAAGGTCATGAACAGTGTCTCTAGTTCACTGTTCTACAGCTATAGCCCATCATGTGGTGGGACCTCCATGTATGTTTTCTGAATGAATGAATAATTTAATTAGTAGAAGCACTAACTTCATGGGTTTTACAATGATCTTCATAACTACATTTGTTATGTCCACTGCCTGGTTTGTATGGTTTTTCCCTGGATCCTCTTGTGTTCCTTTCTTTTGCTATGAATCCCTTTGTTCAGTTTTCAGTATATTTCAGTAATGCATCTGCTCTCCCACAAACAAAGTTTTAATTTTATTTTTAATTTGCTTTATGTTAAATATACTTGAAGAGAGCTAGACTAGGAATATGGCTGTCTTATAGGAAGAATATCCTAAAGATAGCTTTATTTATATGTCAATCTATTCATGAGCATTTATCAATACCTGTGATGATCCTAGCATGGAATTATTGAACAGAGTCCTTATCTTCAAAGGGTTTTTAATTTAGTTGAGAAAGACCCAAACCTCCGTAACATGGCAAAAAAATATATGTAATTCTATACTAAATCACATTATACGGTTATATCCATTAACATGTAAGTATTTATTAAACACCTTATGATCCCTGGTTCAAGTGTCAGGAATTCAAGAGTGAACAAACAGGGTCTATGAAACTTACCTTTTAGCTCCGAGAGACAAGACCGTAAACCAGACCGACAACGTGTGAACAGGACCATTGCAGATGGTGATGAGTGATGAAAAAAACTGAAACAGGTTGAAATGATAGTGACTGGGAGCGGAATATTCTGGATAGAGTAGTCAGGAATCTCCGAGGTGAGACTTGGGTAAGAAGGAAGAGGAGGTGTGAAGATTGAGGGCTGGGTATGTTCTGGGACATCTCTGGAGCACAGTGAGGGAGGGGGAAAGGCAGGAGACGAAGCCACGAGGTGCGGCGCAGTCCTGCAAGGTGACAGGGTAAGAAGATGAGATTTTCTATGTGTGTTGTAAAGCCATTGGTGGGTTTTTGGTGGGAAATTAATGCGATCTGCTAAATTTATTTTTAAAGGTAATTTTTGCTACTGTGAAAAAAGGATTGTTGAGAGACAAGAATAGAAGGAAAGGGACAAATTAAGGAGGCAGTTGCAATAATCCAAGAAGTGTGGCTGGTGGTAGTGGACACGGAGAGGAGAAAATAGATGAGGGATATTTCGTGGAAAGATTTGCTGATAGATAGCATGTGAGGAATGGGGCCAGCAGAGGTTTCAAGGACGACTTTCTGTTCTTCAGCCTGAGAAACTAGGTGGATGGTACTGCCATTCACCAAGACATGGGAGACTGTAAAAGAAAAAAAATTTAGAAAATTTAGGAAGTTTGAGATGCATATGTGTTCATCCAAGTGGAGAAATCAAATATATAGTTTGGTAATTGAATGGCATTCAGTGAAAAAAAAAATCACACACAAAAAATTAAAAACTAGAGCTTTGATTAAAGTGTGGAAGTTACTAACCATAGGTGACAGTTAAAACCATAGCACTAGATGAAGTTGCCTAAGGAAAGAGTGTGGACGGGGATGTAGAGAACGTGAGAACTCCATTCTGAAACAGGTCTACCTATTGAGTGAGGTAAAGCAGACAATGGAGAACCAGCAAAAAAGACTGAAAGAGATAGACAGGGAGACAATGGAGAAACCCACAAGCCCTCATAAGAACAATAGAAAGAAAGATTCGAGCAGAGGAATGGGGTAAGTCGTCAACTGTAAAGCACTGCTGATGTGTTGAGTAAAACGAGGCTAGAGATATGAGTTGTGGATCGGGGGACGTGGTGGGAAGTAGTGAGCAAACAGTTTGAGTGGGATGATGGGCATAGAAGCCTCGGTGGAAAATTGAGGAGAGAGCAGAGCCTTCTCTCAAAGAGCACAGAAGGGTGGGTGAGGAATGGCTCTACAGTAGCTTAACAGTCTGCATAGGAGGTAAGAAAATAGGGAGTCATCATGCGGGTCCACTGAGAAGTTTTGCTGCAAAGAAGAGCAGAGAAAAGGGGCTCATTTCGGAGGGCACAGTGGGGGTGGGGCATAAGCATTTTTGGTTGCCTCTTATACTCAGGAAGTGGTTAGGTCTTTGCAAAATTTCTCCTGTCTGAGCGTCAATGATCATGCTACAAAGAGAATTGTTATAGCCCTCAGAAGCCAAGACATTAAATAATGCTTAATGTGGTGCTTCTAAGGGCTTTGAACTTTCATTTGTCATCAATTAAGGAATCCTAACTAATGTTCATTTTCCTAAATTTATATTTTTGTCATGATGTAGCAGCTATGCATATGAGGGATTGTTTTGCTGATACCCACCATATATACTTATGCATACACATTCGTGATGGCCACGGGCACACATCCCTCAAAACACATCCACCAATTAATTCAAGAAAATAAAAAGAAAAAAGTTAGACACAAAGGACCACCCTGTTTTCATATAAATCAGCCCAAAGAATGCTCACTTGATGTGCTAAAAGACCCTAATGAGGACAGCAGCCATCTGGCAAACAACCCATTTGATTGAAACAAAAATGTCAACACAAGCAAAATATGTGACGTTGTTGACCATTGACAGCCTGCTGATGGGCACCTATTTAGCTTTCAAAGCAGGCTGGCACATAGATTAAAAAAATCCATCAGACCTGAAGCGCCTTTAACAGGCCAGATTTCCCTGGGGGGCCTTTCTATATGGTACATATCATTTTCAGAGCACTGATAGCTCTGACTGTCTCAGGCATCATTAGCCTAAATAGAATAATGATGCCAATGTGGGGAGTCATCTCACACGTGTAATCTGGGGTGTGTGTGTGCGCCTGTGTGTGCATATCGTGTGGTTTCGGCTCTGCAACTTGTAAGGTTGTGCTAATTTCCATGGTTTCATTCGAGCTTTGCACTTGCTAATTATCTTCCTGCCATCACCAAGTCCCCCCTGTAAGCACGCAGAGGGAACGGGCGACCTCGGTGTCCGTTCGCGAGGCACGTATTCATTGTCCAGAATCTCGCTGCAGCATCCATCGGCGACCACCTTCTGCTAGGAAAACAGTCCTCGTGCAGTTTCTTTGCCTGATGAAACTGTTTCCATATTCACTTGGCTTCCTAATTGGGCCTTGTACTTTTTGGGGAAAAAAAAATATATCTGAGATGCCTCCAGCTTGGCAGAAGCTGAAGTGAGAAGCCATACAGATGTGGTTTCTGAAGGAGCAATTGATTTGTTTCACACACCACCTACCTTCTTTGAAAATTAAAAAAAGCTCGCCGACAAAGTGGCAATTGGTCAGGACCTCGGGAGGGCAAAAATACAGGAAAAAAATTAATTTCAAACTGTGAAACTCAGCCAGCGAGAGCTAATAGCCACACTTCTGACACAGCATTCACTTTCCAATAGATGCAGTGGAGCCTGGGTGTGTGTGCCTTTGCTGATTTTTTTTTTTTTAATGGGGGATATCTGTGAAGGCGTATGTCTCTCACCCTGATGTTATCACTCTCACTGCACGTACTGAAAATCATCACTAACTTCTTAAAGGAGAGTTTGCAAACCCAGTCCCTCGGTGTTTCCTGAACCAACAGTTCCACTGTGGAGCAGACTGCAGTCACTCCCACAGATCTCCGTAATGGTGGAAACAGTAATTAACCACATCCCTCGAAATGCTGGCTGAATGGCTGGCCCCTAATTTGTATACTTTCTGCAGAGGTTTCAGTGTCTCATAAAATTTATTGCCATACTAAAGTCACCTTTTAAATTATGGATCACGGTATTGGTATGCTGCTAAAAATGTTCACAGCATTGTAATTTTATGCACTGGCAATAAACATGAAAAATGCATTTTGGGGTTGTTTAACATTAAAAATAATGTTTTTGAAAATAAATTTTAGGAGAAATTTAGTGCTGGGGAAAAGGACCATATTCACAGTTCTGAAAACACAGATCCATAATCCAAAGAGTGCACTGGATGGGGACCGAATTTGCAACCCAGCTAGGTCAACAGCCAGGCACCACAAGGGCTATCACCTTCACATGGGCTGGCTGTAGACGGGATCCACATCTTCCTGCCAGCACTCAGCCATCAAGGTGCCCCCTTCCTTATTGCTCTCTAAATGGTAGCAGGGTTTATCTGCAGAGTCGGCAGGTGATTGCTAGGCAATTGGCAGCGTTACAACAAATCACCTTGTTCGGGAACGAAAGTGATATGGCAAAACCTGGCTTTCTGAAAAGCACTTTACCTTGGTCAGCCGGGGGCAGCGGCTCACGGACTTAACTTTACCTGAAGAGTTAATTCAGTGGCTGGTGTCACAGCCATGGTGCTTGACTCTCCCAACAGAGGTCTCATTAATGGGGTCAGTGATCAGCAAAGAGCAAGTCATCTTGAGAGATGTCATGAGTCCAGCTAGCTAGGTCTGCATCCCGTCATACATCTCGTGAGCCATGTGACTTTGGGCAAGTTACTTATACGTTCTCTTCCTCTATTTCCCCATCTATAAAATAGAGGTAATGATAGAACATAATCTTGAGGTCATTTGGAGGATTAAATTAGAAAAGACATGTAAAGGTACATGTGCAAGGCATATAGCAAAGAACAAATAATGTTGTTGATGATGATGTTGGTGATGATGTAGGATGAGCCATCCCACATTGCATTCCATAAAAACTATATAAAGCAGATGATTTGAGAAGCAGCAGCCATTGAGCCTAGAAATAATGACTTTCCTTTCTATTTCACCCCTCCTTTCTCTACTGGTAAAATTCCACTCAGCCTTCAAGGCTTAGCCTAGCAAGTGAGAATTTTCTCTGTGTAGCTTTCCTTTACTTCTCCCACTACCTTGCCAAGGAAGAAGAAATTGCTCCATCATTGAGTATTTCCATAAGTTTTGCTCAGAATTCATTTTTATTTCATTTTTCACATTATAAAATATTTAATTGGTTATATGAGTCTTTAATATCACACTGTAAGCTGCTCTACACAAGGAATATATTTAATTTATCTCTGTGCCTACAGTGCATAGTAGAATTACACGAAGAGTTTGCTTACTGTTTACACGCTATTTAAACCTAGTGGGAAACAAATAGGAAAATCAAGGTGTCTTGAGGGTGTCTGACCTTGACCCAAACTGTTTCTCGGGTCTACTGAAAATCAGGAATGGCATTGTATTTCCTTCAAATTTAAGACATCTGTAGAATCCATTAAGACACCTGGTCCCTCACTACATTGGAGAGGAATGTTAATAAAATGACCCCCTTTTGATCACTCTTGGTTTCCAAGTTTCATTTGCTTTGGGCTCTGACTTCCTGGCATTGCAGGCTGAGAAAAAAGTTCACAAGCACAGATATCAACAAACTCCAGAGAAGAAAGATATATATAAATATTCTTATTTCCTTTGTTCATGACACATATCTAAAGAGCCTGAAACATATTCCAAAATCACAGTAGCATTATTTTTATTAAATGGAATGATATAAAGATATACAAATGATAAAAATGCCATACAGTAATATATTGAAAATCTTGATGTTTGGGTGTTGGGCCAGATGAAAAATGACGGATATAGTAATTAAGTTTGGGGAAGCAAATGAACATCATCTAATATCACACTCCAAACAAAGCGCGCGGAAGGTGGACTAACGCAGTGGTTCTCAAATTTCAGTATGTAGCGGAATGGTTCATGAACATGATGTGGAATTCAGATTTCTGATGCCCAGCCCCAGACATTGTTTCAGCGAGTCAGGGTGGAGCCAGGGCAAAATTCTGAGCATGCACAAGCAAAACTTGTTATTTAAAGGTTTTATTCATGTGCTACTATGCAATATCATACACATTATTAAAATTCACAAAATAAAAATTATAAAAGTTTATAAAAATAAATGTTATTGTTTACATTCCCGGTAGATATTCTTGGACACCCCCTGGGGTAAATGCACCCCCTCTGGAGATAAGTGCTCCAAAAAGGTGCTTTTCAAATTTTATCTATCTATCTATCTATCTATTTATTTTGCTTTTCAAATTTTAATGGGCATATAAATAGCCCAGAGTTCTTGTTTAAATGTAGATTATGATTCAGTAGGTCTGGGGTGAGATTTGAGATTCTGGTTTTTTTAACAAGCTCCCTGATAATGCTGACGCTTCTGGACTGGGAGCTACACTTTAACTAGTGAAGGTCTGTGCAGTAGCTTCCCTATAACTGACCTAAATCCCAGTGCAAATTGAGGTTGGAACTGATCAGGGTTTGGTGTAGTTGGTACGAAGAGGTAAGCTCCCTTGCCACAATTTTAATCTAGAAGACTTTCTGTAATTCTTAAGTTTTACTGATGTGAAACAAGGGAAAGGCACCCTAAATAAGCCTGCCTCATCCCTAACCCTTTATGTACTTTTCTAGAACGGTTCTTTCAGCTTATCTCTTGAATTAACAAGCTAGTACTCCCTGAAGTCATAAACAATGACTCTCCTGGATGCAACAGTGGGCAAGATTATTCTCCCTGATTAAGCCTTTGACAGGCAGCATCTTCACAGCAAGCATCATGCCAGGTTTTATTAGTAAATTGGTCCTACAAAGTTTTTTCTTACCTGCAGATGCCCTAGCTCAGCAATCCTTCCCATAGATTGGAATGAACACATTTAAGAATGTCATGCTTGATGGTACCAAGAACAATAATTAGACAAATTTACAAATCATAAGGAGATACGTATAATGCACTAATCTGTAGAGATTATTAAGTAGAAGTAGGAAACTTAAATAATTAATTCTTAAAATCATCCCAGGAAGGCTGCGTTTTTCCTGATGTACAGACGCTGCAATTAGGTTACCGTGACAAGCCCATTTCAGATGAAACAGGAATTCTTCAATGTGCCTATTTAATGGAGCTGAAACATGTTATAGGGAATGATTTCATTACCACGTCCTTCCGACCTGAATGAAATCAGAACTCCAGAATATGCTGCCTTTTGAGTGATTCCACAGCATGCCATGGACCAGAGATAGGAGCTGGTAGTCCAGAAAATCTGATGTGCATAAAAATCATCATCAGACATCCCATTGATGTGTTTTAATAAAACAGGAAAGCACTATACTTTTGCATTAGTCACCTGCATGTCACTTATAAATCAGCCCTAAGAAGCAACAACACCCTTTGAGAATATTGAAAATCATGCAGTGACATAGTGGTTGTGTTGTTAATGTTTGGATATTTATGTATTCCTTTAAAAAAAATTAGCATGTATTAATTGCCTTACCCAGATTGAGAGGTCTTGTCTACCAAGGATGCTGCCTGTTGGAGCCTACCCAAGAAGCACAAGAGCCTTTTTTGGGAGACTGCTATTTTTGGTGTCCAGTGACCCAAGTCCAATACAGCTTGATCACTTTAGCAGATCTTGTAACTTCTGGTGGGCTCACTTCCTTCTGTGCAGTGGGAAAGTAATAATCATTGTCCTGAAAGATGAGATTCAGATACAATTCATTTTAAAGAGTTTAGCATGAAGTCCTCAATAGAATAGCAATTAATTGGTTTACTTCTAGATCCTGCACTGCGTTTCCCTATGTTATTATAGAAATATTTCTATTCTCTCTCTGCAACTAGATTGTGTTGAGAATACAATAGTGGTCAAAAGGGAAATCACTTTAGTGAGACAAAGTTCCCTTTGTTCATTAAGACACATAAACCGAATTAAGTTAGTAAATGTAGGTAAAATAAAATGCTTGAAAAGCCATTGACTGGGGTTGAGGAGGAGAAACAGGCCAAGTGGGGAGAGGGTGATATCACGGGGTGTCTGCCACAGTATGCCTGCAGACCCAAGGTGCGTTCAAAGTACAGACGGGCTCTGAGCAGAGAGAGCAGAGGTCTCCATGTCCCAGTGGGCCGCCGGTTGTCAACTCAGTCACCCTGGTTTCCTTAGCAGTGGGCCTCTCTCTAGGTTTTGGACATAACAATTAGAATATTCATTTGCCACTGAAGTCAACGATAAGTAGAAAAGCCACAACGTGTCGGACAAGGCCAGCTGCACGTTGGACAAGCAAGGTCCAAGAAAGCATTAGGAGAAACCATCTCCAACAATGGAAAGGATGGTGCTTCTGAGTATTTACTGGCACTTCTCGTCTCTCCAGCTGACTTCGGTGATGAAAAGAAACCAAGTAATTTGCATATCTGCTTTGCCTGACCTGACTCTTAGGATGTCCACCCTTCATAGAAAGAACTGGAACAAATTACAGGAGTCCACATCTGAGGAGCAGGTTGTCTTACACATAACTGATGTTCAAATATTTGGTGATGAAATTGTAATCAGGACACCGGGTCACCTACGCCTCTGAGACAGTGTTTTTGAAATTCTCTTTTGTTAAGTCTCGTAATGCTAGAAGGCATGCTACCACCACCACCAACAACAACAGAAAAATCCATAATTAAATAAGCTTAGGAACGGCTGCTCTCAATATCTCCATATTAGATATTCCTTTTATCAGCATATCAAAAGATCTGAGAAGTTCTGCCCTAAAGATACATGTTTAGGTTTTTATTTATTTATTTTTTGGTCTTGAGTTTCCCAAATACAAATGAGCACAGACTACAATCATTAAAAAAACGACTAACTTTGATTTATGGGAAGCTTATTTCCCCCGCTCTGTCCCCACTCTCCTCTCTCTTCTTCTGTTCTTCCCAATATCCGCCTTCCCCCATTCCCTTCCTCCCTCCCTCTTTCTCTTCCTCCCTATTTTCCTCAACAATTTCTCCATACTCTGAGTGTTGGGAGAGTCAGCCCTGTAATGTCCATTCTTTCCAATAGAACTTGTACCAGAAAACCATACATTTAAGAAGGATTACTGCCTTCTTATGGAGCCTTAATAAATCGGATATTCTGGACCTTTTTTGCTAGCATCCAAGCAGCAGTCTGAGGGAGAGGTGGAAGGAGACATCAGGCATACATCCAAACATATATATGAAGTAGAGTGTCATATCTTGTGTTAGGCACTTATTTCCTTTATAAGCAAAAGACAGAGCTGAAATCAGGAGTTGGTATCTTCAGAAAGAATCAGAAGATGAGGGATGAGGTTGGAAATGGTGAAAAGTTCAATTGCGCAGGTGTGCCAGACACTTGCTTTTATTAGATATTGGCTGCTGATTCTAGGGTGAGCTGAGTAAATTTTTTTAATGTAAGCTTTTTGTTTTAGAAAAAAAAATTACATTTACAGAATAGCTGTGAAGCTAGCGCAGTGTGTCCCCATCGGCCCCCACCCCCAGTTTCCCCTGTGATTATTTACATTAGTATGTTTGTCCCAATTAATGAACCAATCTTATACATTACTGTTAGTTAAAGTCCATAGTGAATTCAGAGCCCCTTAGGTTTTCCCGAATGTCCTTCGTCCCTTCTAGGATCCTGCCCAGAACACCGCATGACACTTGGTTGTCATGTCTCCTTGGGGTCCTCCCACTGTGACAGTGTCTCAGACTTTCCTTGCTTTCTATGATCTTGACAGTTTTGAGGAATATGGATTAGGTATTTTGCAGAATGTTCTCTCATTGAGATTTGCTTAATGTTTTTCTCACTACGAGACAGGGGTTATGTGTTTTGGGGGGGAAGCGACCACAGGGACGAAGTGCCATTTTCATCACATCAGATCAAGAGTACATGCTATCGGTCTGGCTTACCCTGTTGACATTGATCTTGAACATTTGGCTTAGGTAGCATTTGCCAGGTTTCTCGACCATAAAGTAACTCTTCCTCCATTTTCCACACTGTATCCTTTGGAAAAAAGTCACTCTGTATAGCCCAGGCCCAAGGAGCAAGGAGCTTTGCTCCACTTCTTTGAGGGTAGAGTATATAAATTATTTAGAGTTCTTCCACATGAAAGATTGGGCACTTCTTTCCCATTTGTGTGTGTGTGTGTGTGTGTGTGTGTGTGTGTGTGTGTGTGTGTGTGTTTATCCATCCACTCATATATTTATATCAGAATGGTTATTTTATACTTTGGGTTACAATCTAATACTACTTAACTTATTTTATTGCTTAACACATTCTAACAATGGCCATGAGGCTGGAGGGGGCTACAGTGGGGTGGACTCTCTACCCCTGACTGGGATGGGGTCCGGCAGAGTCTTTTCTCCTGAAGAGTAAGCCGTCATTATGAAGGGCATGCTGGGTGCGTTTCACAATGATTGCTATTCTCTTCCCCCAGCCAGAGCCAGGAGAGACTCTTTCACAGGTCTTCGCCATGAGAACCTATTGTTCTTCTGGTGTTTCTACCAGTTTCTGGCTCCTGAAGCTTTTTCTTAGGGGTAAAGAGATCTCACCTTTGACTCTACATTGCCTGTCTCTCCAGATTTCATGGTGGTCATTTGCCCTGTGAGGTCAGGTTCAAAATTAGTTAGTTTTTAATTTGTCCAAGTTTTTCTTGTGGTAGGGATGGGAATGATGATTTCCAAGCTCTTACATATCAAAGCTGAAACTGGAAGTCAAGGTACGTGTATTTGTATTTTCTAAACATGAAAATGATCATGTAAGAGAATGTGAACTCATCAGAATAAACTTATTACACTTGTTAGCACAGGACAAAGTGTCTTTTGCCACGCCACGAAAGATGGTGAACCAGTAGTGCTGTTTTACTGCCACTGAAAAATCACGGCAATGGCAAAGGAGAGAGCCATATCTCTATGCCATGGCTATTTCAGAAGAAAATGTGTTATCATGCGTCCTGGCTGTGTTTCGAATGTGCATGAAAGCAGGTAATGCAATTTGATGACCTTCTGTAGCACCAGTGACTTACACCTAAGCCCGGAATTTGGGAAAAGATACTGGGCCAATCAAGAGGTAGTAGAAATAAATATGCCACCTGTACAAGGGGCAGATATTGCTCCTCTGAATTTGCTCTGCCTGCTGAATTAAACAGTCTTAGATATGGAATAAAACATGGACTCTAGAAATTGCCCAGAAAAAAAATATTACTTTGTATTTGGGAAGTGTACAGCGTTAAGTGGCAAGCTCATTTTATTATCATGATTACTGAGGTTTCTCCTAGGTTCCAGTACTTTGAAAATTATTTTCTATTTTTTTTCCATATCCACATGCCTCTTATACTAGTAGTCCCTAAATGTTTTTCTCTAAATTTCTTCTAAGACTCTTTAAACTCAAATATACTTACTTAAATGTGAGCTCATACCTCAAGACTTTGATGCTCTAGTTAGACGGCTTATTATACATTTTCTATGTATATATTTGAACGTAAAGAATGTAAAGGTGAAGTACATCCACAGATGCACTCCCTAAATATTGTCCAGTATTGTAACAGTGATGCAAAGCTTAGAAAAACAAAAGATAAGTGGTAGCAGATTATTTAGTTGAGAGCAAAGGCTCAAGAGAGTGGACGACAAGACAGGAACTTTTAATGGGTGGATATAGAGACCAGAGAAAAAAATAATACTGTCAATATTAGCTTGTTTGATTGGAGCTTCAATGTATATCTTGGGGAGAGTGGAGTTGAGGTGTCCCCAGTTGAGATGGATCAATGTGAAGATCTCCATGTTACTCCATGTATGTGGAAAAGGTCATGAAAGGGAGACTTGAATAAACCTTTCCTTTTCTCATGATTTTGCCTGAAGCTCCTCATGCTGGGGTCTCCGGTACTAGGACAGCTGTGAAGAACCAGAGAACTTCCTCCTGTTACAACAAAGACAGACATGAATGGGAATTAAAAACATAAAGAGATTTGGGTTAAGATTCTCTGCCCCTTTTTGGTCTTTCAAAACTAGGCTCTAAGCTCTGTTTTGTTGTGAGCTCTTGGTTTTCCTGCTAGCAAACACGAGTTACCAGGAGTCTATGACTCTCCATTTCTTTTCCGTTCAATAAATATTTATTAAGTACCTTCCATCTCTTAGGTTTTGTGATAGATGCCAATTATACTATGGTGAAAAAGACAGACGTTGTAGTTCATACTATTTTGGAAGTTATAGTAAGAAAGACATGGTAAATAATATTTTCTCTTCTAAGATGACAGGCTGAGGACATGCTTCATATCCAATATTTCTGCATTAGACCCATAGAAATGGTAAGAAAAAATATTTTTTAAAGAAATGAAATATGTAGTCTCATATAAAGATAAGAAATAGTTTGCTCTTCAGCCTGGATGTCCATCATGGGTGCTCTAGGCCCAGAGGTGGAAAAGGCAGAAGTGAGAGAAAGCCCATGCTCAGTTGACGAGGTGATTCTTGGGAGTGCCAGGACGCACCGGCTGACCACTGCAGCCCTTCTTTTAAACCAGGCACAGCCAGGGAGCTGTCTGCCTGCAAGTTAGAGCACAGAGTGTGGGAGCCTGACCTAGAGTGTCAGGGGAACCGTGAAGTCACTGTGCTCAGAAGAGCAGCTACTGAAGGGCCCCCTCTCTCCACTGTTTACCAGAGTTCAAGGGCCTGTCTCAGTGGGTGGCGCCAACAAATGAAGAATCTCAGCTACAAAGAGAGAGAACAATCAACAATCACTTGAGGAATGCTGAAACCATAAAAGAAAGGCAAGCACAACTTGTACCTGGGGTAGGAGAGGGGAAGAGTGACTAGATCAACGAAAAAATGTTGTAAAATAACCTTGGTAAAGAAAATGAGGGAAGATGGGGAAGAGTGTTCTAGGTAGAAGGAATGGCCTATGCAAAGGCTCAGAGACAAGACAGAATGTGACTCCCTGGAGGCACTGAATGTCCTCCGGTGTATCTGGAGTAGGAAACAAGAGGAGGAGATGGTTGAGAGGTGACCTTAGCATGGTAGGGAGAGGCCAGTTTGTAGATCTTTTAAATCATGTTTAAAATTTAGACTTATCCTGGGACAACTGTATATAATTTAAGGACTTTAATCGAGGAAATGAGAATGGCCTTGATTGACCTGTGACCAAAGATCATGAGTTAGCAAACTTTTTCTGTAATGGACCAGACGGAAAATATTTTAGGCTTTTTGAATTATAAATTCTCTGCACAACTATTAAATTCTGCCACCGTGGGATGAAAACAGCTGTGAACAATACATAAACGAGTGTGAATATGTTCCCCAAAAGCTTTATTTATTAAAATAGGTAGTGGGCCGGATTTGGCCAGTGGGCCACAGTTTGTTAACCCCTGATATAGAAGCAGTAAAACCAGAAAGAAAAGAAAAGCGAATAAACTTCTTAACTCAGTTGCTTTAACTTAGTTAACCGATGATACAGAAAGCTTTTTTTTTTTCAAATTCTTTTTCTTTTCTACTGAATCTGAGACGACTTGCATCAAAAAGGTTGGAATTGTGATTTTGTTTTTAATTTCTTATGGTGACAGGCTTAAAATTGGGGAAATCTTGCATTCTATATCTTAGCCTCATTCCCTCCTGTCACGCAAGTAACATCTCTCTCACTGCTGCCAAAATGGCCACTTCTGCTACTGGGTCAGACCAATTATTTCCTAAATGGTTTGTAGTTACCTACACTTCAAATGCACAGCTTTTGCGGGGTGCTGCATAACAGTGGCTGGCACTCATTGTGTTCCACACATCCGTTATTCAAGCAACACATCAGTCTGCTCAATTAAAGCCCATGACTACAAAGCAACTGTATATCTGTGTATTACTGCTCTGCCACAGACCTTATTTAAATATCTGACGTTCGGAGTCCTTTTCTGCTTAGCTACGTACTTTATCCCAGTTTAAAATTAAATTGCAAAAAAGCATCAACAATATTCTTAAAGTAAATCTTTTCATACCCACTCATATCACTACTTCATAGAAAATGTTTTGAAATAACTTCTCTCTCTCTTGAGTTTTATTTTTAAATTACCAAGGAGACCATTGAGTGTTAGGATGGGAGTCAGATCTGAGGAGCGCTGGCACAGTTAGTTTTAAAGACTGCCTTTTAAAACTCTCCTGGTTTCTCCCAATTTGGGGAGAAGTAGCAAAATGATTATAAAAATAGTAATAATAATAATAATAGTTAACACTTATTGAATGTGTAGTCAAAACTCTTCTAAAAATATTGCATTTAATTCTCACAACAAATCTATTAGGAAGTTACTATTTTTCACCTAGGAAAAATGAGGAATTGGCGAAGCTAGGCCTCAGTCCCTGGGTGGGGACTTGGGAACTCACGCTGTGCTCTGCTGACAGTATCATCCGCACATTCTAACACCTCACACCGTCCTAATATCTGGCTCACCCACCAGGAAACCTTTAGTATTGATCGCATGATTAGATATTAATTACAAAGTGATACTTTGTTTCTGTATCAGACCTTTCGGCATCACAGACGTCATCACATTCAACCAGATGAGACAGGTCAAAATAGAAGTAAAGAGAAACTGGAAAAGAAAATTGTAAATTTAAAGATGAGAAAACAAGTTTTCCTAACCTCACAGTTTGAAACTAGCAGAGCTGGGACCTCAGTCCAGGCTTTTTAACACCAGGTGGAATGCTGTTTCTGGGTACACCTGCTCCTAACAGAGTCTTCCTCGGGAGTTCCCTTTCCCCAGGGCATTTGATGCTTCCTTGTGATTAAAACACGAATGATTTCAGAAAGCTCTTGACAGCGAAGTCAAAGGTGGGCCTGATCCCCGGCCGGTACGTGGGGCTGTGGAAACTTTCTGCACTCCAGGTCACAAGGCCTGCTTGTGTGAGGAGCAGATCTCAGTTTGGGAACCAATTTAATACACTGTCTGGATACTCTGAAAGAATATCTGGAAGTATTTTTATATATTGACTTCATATGTTAAATCTCTCAATAGGCAGGTAGATAAATCGCTATCTATCTATCTATCTAAATTGTGCCTAAGATTTCTTTCTGGAACCCTTAAAAGATTGTGCCATGACACAAAGAGGGATAGACAAGTTAAAACCATCTATATATAAACATCATATTATATTAAATTTATTTTATTAGTTATAACTGCTATTTATGTCATAGCTCTGTTGCGATCATCTCACGGAATGGACAAAACTGACACCCAAGATTTGATTCACATGTCGAGACTGATGATGCCACACGTGAGAGGATGTGAAAAGGTTTATAGTTCACATAATGAGGCTTTTTGGGAGAGCACCACAGATCCCAAGCGGGTCTTAAATGTCTTAAGAGAGCAGAGAGGGACAGCTGGCTTAAGATTTTGTGGTGACTGAGAGGTGGAATTGGGTTGTCTGTCACAGACTGGGCTTGCATGGTTTGAACTTCCTGCCAGCACTAAATGAGGGAGCACCCAAGCTTTCTTATTGCCATGCTCAGCTGCAGGACAAGGAAGGAGGGAGAATTGTGGGGCCTGAAAATCATCAATGGTCAAGCATCAAAAATGGAGTCAGATTCTGTATGATAAACCCCCTTCTGCACCCTATTTATTTCTTTTATATCACTAGTCAGGATTGGTTGTTATACCTTTGTTTCAGTTACTTGTTGTCTCCACTCAACTGTGAACTGCATGGAGCCATTATTTATCAGTTTTATTCATTAGTGGATACCCAGAACTGATCATAACACCTGACACATAATAGATGATCAAAATAGTCATTGGAGACCAACAGGTACATGGAAAAGTGTTTATCACCAATCATTAGGGACATGCCAATCAAAATCACAATGAGATATCACTTCATACCTGTTAAAATGGGCATCATCAAAAAGGTAAGAGATGACAAATGTTTGCGAGGCTGTGAGAAGAGGAAACCCTTGTGCACTGCTGGTGGGAATGTAAATTGTTGCAGCCACCATGGAAAACAATATGGAGGCTTCTCAAAAAATTGAAAATAGAACTACCATATGGTCCAAATCAGCAATCTCACTTCTACGTATATATCTAAAAGAAATGAAAACAGAATATTTAAGAGATATATGTACTGCCATGTTCATGCTCATTATAGCATTGTTCACAATAGCCAAGATATGGAAATAACCTAAGTGTCTAACAATGGATGAATGAATAAAGAAGATGTAGAACATATATATAATTGAATATTATGCAACGATGAGAAAGAAGGAAATCCTGCCATTTGTGACAAAATGGATGGATGCAATTTGAAGGCATTATGCTGACTGAGATAAATCAAACAGAGAAGGAGAAATACTGCATGGTGTAACTTGCATGTGAAATCTTAAAAAAAAAAAAAGAATTCAAATTTATAGAAACAGACAATAGAGAAGTGGTTGTCAGGAGTTAGGCATGAGGGTGGGGGAATAGAAGTTGGTAAAAGAGTCCAAATTTTCAGCTATAAGATGAGTAAGTTCTGAGGATCTAATGTAAAACATGGTGACTATAGTTGATAACACTGTCTTGTATAATTGATGTTTGCTAGGAGAGCAGAACTTAAATGTTCTCATCAAAATAAAAAGTAGGTTATAGATGTACTAATTAACTAGATGAGGTAACCTTTCACAATGTGTATGTATATCACATCACCATCACGGACACTGTAAGTACTTTATGACTTTATGTCAATTATACCTCAATAACACTGAAATTAAAACAACAAAAGCAAAACAACAAAAACAAAACAAAAATAGTCATTGTATAAATGAAGTTACAGGTGGCTCAGTGCTAGATGTCGGGTGTGGAGCGGTGTCCGGCCATGGTTCTTCCACTGAGGTCCCATGTTTTCTTAACTGTCAGGTGAAGTAGTTTAGCCACAGTTACACGGTTAGAAGGCAGGAGGAAAAGGTAAACAAGTAAACAGATTGCAATAAGGCATGACAAGCACTACAAAAATGTACATGTTTCTTCTATCATGGGGCCATCGGTGACTGTCTACCTTACCCCAGGCACCGCGGTCCTGCATAGAAAGATACTTAGTCTTATGATTCATGCATGATGTAGACCTGAGTGAGTGGACTGCAGAATTGAGTTCAAGTTTATATTGGCCTTTTGTCCTGGGAACACAAATCAGAAAAAAAAAAAATCAGGCTCCTTATGCTCCTTAGGAGCCTCCCAGGAATTTCTGAAACTTTGTAAGCCTTATCCACTTTTCCCCACCACTTCACACCACCTCTTATCAGACACTTACTGCAAATAGTAGATGTGAAACAGTATAGCAAACCAGAAAAAAAAATGGGGGTGGGGAGGGAAATGCTGACAAAATCAAATTTTTATGCCAAATTCTATTTTTAAAAGTGACTATTGTTATTTCTCACTCCCTATTTCAAATCTTCCTTTGAACCTGCCCCTCACTACAGCTTTTCTTAAACTGGTGTTCTCTGGAATGCTCGTTCCTCATACGTTCTGTGAGGGCTTGGAGTCGTTGCCCAAGTAAGTTTGAGGATCTGCTATGTATTCTAGCTCTCCCTGGGAGAGCCACAGTGTCCACAGCATATTCCTAGCTCTGGGATTCTCTGCATTTTCCAAATCTTCCCAACCACTGAGCATGTTCATAGAACACTTTGTAAGTTCCCAGGGAACTGGTGTTTGCAGAACATGTCCTGGGACATATTGGAGTGAAAGATAGAGTGTGGGCCCCTGAAGATAAGCCTTAGATGATTTACTTATCTGGAATTTTGCAGCTTCTCCAAGCTCATCACAACCTTCTTTCCCTTTCTTTCATCTCTGTCCTTTGGCAGTGAGCTGCTTGTAGATTTTAAGTAACAAGGTTCTCTCTTATGTATCTAAGGCTTGCTCATGGCTGCCTCCTCTGCCTTGGAGTCATAGAACCTTGGTTGCGTCTGGGATGGTTAGCCTCAGTTGGCTCATATGTAAAGTAGAGGATTTGGCAAATAAATAATCTTTAAGATCCCTTCACACTCCATCTTATACCCATCTTATGATGTCTTTCTTCCCTGCAGTTCTTGGTTGTGTTACTTCCTTTCTCTAAGACTCCCTTTCTTTCTTTATCTTCATAGTCGGGGGAATAACAGAACATACGTCATATGATTCTGTGAAGATTAGATGGAATGAGGAAGGTGAAGGCTTACTATTATGGTATAATCAGTAGGACTCAATAAAAATTAATAATAAGATCAAGCTACCACTTATAAGAAAATTATTCCAACATTACCTAGAGTTGGTCTTGTTTGAGATTGATACATCCTGTGTGCTCTCTGGCTTTGAAAGCCTTTTACTGATGTAAAAATAACTCTTAAAATGTTCTTAACAGTGTAGTTCAAAGAATGTTAATGTGCTCTGAGGCCAAATAAAGGGAAGCTCAATTGCTATAAACTTAATTTTTAAACACCCTAAATAAATATGTGTTTTCCCTAATGGCAGAGAGTCAACTCTCATCAGAATCTTGAAGGGCAGAATGTGACGGGACATAGATTCTGGTTTCCCAGGGAACTAGGTAGAAGAGCCCGAAGACCTACTAAAATGATCTGACTTTGAAAATAACTTTTGTATACAAGAGACTTTAACTTTACAATGTAGTTTTCCTCCATGATATTATTTGGTGCTCAAAGAGACAGGTGGAGGAGACAGAATCCTATTATCATCACCCTTTGGATGTGCCTCAACTCGGCATGTCCAAAGCCAAACCAGCCATCTGTCAGGTGCAGACTGGACCCTCGCCCTGCCATGGTGTATGACTCCACTTCCCAACCAGTTGCCCAGGCCACATACCTGGAGTTACCCTCCTCTGCTCTTTCTTCTCTGCTCTTCACTTTCACCAATCTTCAAGGCCCCTCGAGTCAACCTCTAAAATCTCTGCCAGCCAGACTCCTAACTTTCTTCCTGAAACCTCCTTTCGAACCCACCCCCATCCTAGTCAATAGTAATTTCATCCTTCAAGCTGCTTTGACCCCAAACATCGAAATCAACCCTGATTCCTTTCTTTCCCTCATTCTCAATGTTGGATTCATCATCAAATCCTGATAACTCTTCATCTTCAAAATCCGTACAGAATATAACTACTGACCCACACCTTCACCACTCCTAAATGGGTCCAAAACACCACTACTCAAGCCTGATTTTTCCTTTCAGCAAGTTTTAACTGGTCTTCTGGTTACTGTTCTGTTCTTCCTATAGAGCAAACTTTTTCAAATTTGGCATTATTGACATTTGGATACAGATAATTCTTTGTTGTTAAGGGCTGTCCTGGACATTCAAGGTGTTTAGCAGTATCCCTGGCCTCTACCTACTAGTTGCTAGCACCATCCTCTCACCCCCATCACTTGTGACACTGGAAACCTGATAGTAAATTCCCTGTGCCTTAGAGGAAGGCACCACAATCACTCCCCTAATCCATTATCTACATTTTCTGCCTTGATTATTTTTCTTCATCCACACTGGCATGCTGGCCTTTGTCTTACCTCCAAAGCTTTGCACTTGCTCTTTCCTCCACCAGGAGAAATCTTCCCTAAATATCCACTTGTTTTGCTCTTTCATCTCCTTAAGGTGGTACCTCCATGTGGTCATATGATATTATATATGGCGCCCAGCAAGATTATGCTTTAAAATAACATTTGATCACTGGGGTGTATGTCCCCAAAATATTGTTAAATAACAAAGAATGACTTGGAAAAAAGGTACATTGTGACTCCCATTTTGCTAAGGGGAGAACCAAGTATGTATTTGTACACATATTACTACTAATAAATACAGAAAATACACCGGAAGGATAGACACACTTGTGTTAACTGTGTTTATCTCTCTGCAGTAGCTGTAAACCAATTTGTTTACCAAGTACTTTTCTGTATTGCCCAAATTTCTATTATAAAGATATTTTATTTCATAATCAAAGAAAAATGGTGAACACTTTTTAAAAAAGAGAACAGCATCATAACCCTAAATGTCTCCAAGATTCAAAGACCACTTGGGAAAATGTGGAGATGTGGAGCATGGGGAACTTCAGTGTACCCAACCTTAAACTACTGCTAATGAAGACCAAGGGCATGCATTTAGAGGCTTTAAGTGAGACAGAGAGAGAGAGAGAGAGAGAGAGAGGAAACTGAATTAAGTGACCTAGAATGTTTACATTTATGGGGACCTTGGCAATCATGGAATATGGCATCCTCTTCTTTAATAAGGCAGGAGCTCCAGAGAAATCAACTAACCCAAAGTCACACAATTAAATAGTCGCAGAGATGGGAATGTTCAATTATTTTTTCATCAAACATTTATTAAGTTTCCACTATGTGCTGGGTGCTAGGGGTGCAATGGTGAGAGATAAATGCAATCCTTGCTCTTGAGTGCAATTGGGAAGAAACACAAATGCACATCCAAATGCTATAGAAATGAGCCACCTAGTATAGAAGTCACTCACCACGTGTGGCCATCGAGCACTGGAAATGTGGCCGGTGAATGAGAGGCGCTTTAAGTCCGAAACACACACTGGATTTACATAAAGGATGTTTAACATCCCATCAATATTTTTATGTTGATTGCATACCGAAATGGCATTAGTTTAGACATATTCAGTTAGGTAAAATATATTGTTAGAATTAATTTCGCCTGTTTCTTTTTACCTTTTTTTAAACATAGCTACTAAAATATTTCAAATTCTATATGTGGCTTGCATTCTATCACTTTCAGACAGCACTGCATATGCAGTCTTGGGGACAGAGAAAGCCTAGGAAAGGAAGTGACATATAAAAGGGACCTGGATAGTAAGTGAAATCTAGGCTAGGAACAGGGTGGGGATAAGGTGGGGGATGAAATCAAAGGCAAACCAAATATTTAGCAAAGGCCACCATTTGCAAAGTTTGACTCTCATATTCTTAAAATATTAAATAGCAAGTTGCAATGTTTTTTTTTTTTTTTAAATGGATTCTCCCTTCACATGGGAACTTTGGCAGCCCCTAATTCCAGGCCTGGGAGTGAACGGGCGGACCTCAGGGACGCCAACTCCACCAGCACTGTCCTTCCTCCACCAAGATCTTATGAGATAAGCTCATTTCAGGGAAGGGAAAATTCTGCCTAGACCAGAGAAAAATAATGACATTGAATTAGCTAGATAGATGGCAATGAGTAATCCGCATGAAATTCTTAAATTTGGATTGGGAAGGGAGATTCAGCATTGGTTAGAGTGCCTCTGATTATGCAATTTATTCTCAGCCAAGAAAATGAATGTGCTCCATAAAATATTTCTGGAATAACCTTTTAGTGAAAAACAATAGAAATTGTAAGACAGATTAAGGTTTAGTGTCGCAAGAGATTATAGTGTGAACAGACTGTCCTCATAGGGTCTGTTTAACGGGTGACAAGCTGGAGGAGGGGAAAACTGTAAGGATATTTGACATGAAAAATGTGAATTTGCTCTCTGAGTGTTTACTAGCGTTCACAAGTAGCAGGAAATGAGCCGTGAAATGTATTGTCAAACATTCAGTGTTCAAAATATAATGCATTACTTTAAGTTGGGCTTTTTGCTTTCTGAGATCCTTATTCTCAATTTGCCCACCCCTGGGATAGATGAATTGGCCTTTTATTGTGTCCTTCCCAAACCAGAATGGTAAGCTGTGGCAGAAATTGGGAACTGGCTTTCCAAAAGCCATGTGTAGCTCCCTTTTCCTTTGCCTGCCTTGATTGCAGAGACCTGCTTGCCTCTTACATTTGGTGGTGGTCATGTGACTTGCTTTTCTCCCACAGAAATTTGAGTATTAGTCTCTAGGGAAGATTTCTCTTTCCACATAAGAAAACACAAAGCCCTGCTCAAGAAGACCCCTTCCCCTTTCCTCCTCCTTCCGCCTGACTCCTAGAGTAGGAGTGACACTGGCCACTACTACCACAGATATGGTGGCACCATTGCAGGAAATGACAAAAATACTTCCCTGTTGGTTGGTCCTCGGATGGGGAGAAACCACAGTTGTGGAGAGCAGATGTCCATGATTTCAGACACCATTAACCATGTCAGTATTTCCAAAAGAGCTGATAATAAGTGGACACCAGGAAGATGCATAAATACTCTTCGAGAAAATTAGAGCTAGAAGGTTTATTTTCACACTGTTGCCCCTCCCACCCCAACCTAGAGAAATTCACCTGCTAAATAGGTCTGATGCGGAGTTTGCATGCAGCATCGAAAGCTGTAAGAATTCCAGAACTTGTTCCAGTTTTGTTTAAGCATAAACTTCCTTGAAATGTGACTCCTTTCTCCTTCCCATTTTCATTAAAAATCAGTTGCAGGTAGAAAGGTTAATATTTTAATAACCATCACTTTTTTTGGAGGGGGGTACAAACTAAAAATGGTTTGTTAAGTAAATTTAGCAAAATCCATAGATTAGATTAGATTGTAGCTAGATGGGAGCCAGACAAGACATGCAGAAATACCAGGTTTTGATACTCATCTGTAATTTCTTCATTGAAATATGAAAATCACTCTACCAAATCGCCCTTTACAGAAGCTGGGTGCATTGCTGATTTCGGCCTGCTCTTCACTTACCATCTGGCAAATGTCAATCCAAATATATACATGTGTATAACATATACAATGTATACTATAAATATATGTTTGGATGTAAATGGATATATACATGCCCATTTACACATATGTGTATATATGTGTGTTTCATATATACCATCTGCCCATGCATTACGCTATGTATATGTATGTATACATATACAAACTAGCTATTCATAATTCTACATCTTACATTTCCAGCCTCACAAAGCATTTCTCTTCTGTGTATGGAAATTGGTAAGAGTCCCACCTACATTTTGCTGTCAATCTCTGGTCATTATTTATAGTTCCACCTCATAAATGTCTCATGTGCATAAATGATTTATGCTTGACATTAAGGGTGCCTCCAACTGCCGACCACTTCAGGGGCGATGGCATCCCATTTGCTAAACAGCTTTCACTCGTGGGCTCTTAAAACCGATCTCTTCCCTAAGCCATCGCCCTGCCACTGTGGTAGGTGCTTCTGAGATGGAGAAGGTGGAGCAGAGAGCTTTAGTGTATCCATCTTTCTCTGTGAGGGCAATGCCTGCTCTTGTTCTCACTGAGAAAATTCTGAAGTTAGGAATAGAAAACAAATGAAATGTAAGCTGGCGATAATAACATCAAGTGTTGATACAATGCTTTTTGACTCACGAGGCATTTTCCTACACGTGAATTCATTGGATTCTCACAAAAACTCTATGATAGAGGCAGAACGACAATCATAATTGTTTTCTTACTGATGCAGAAGGGAGATTCAGAGAAGTCAAATGACTTGCTTAAGGTCACACAGCTAGTAAATTTCAGAGCCAAGAAGAGAAATTCGACTAACTCCTCATCCAGAAAGTTTTTCACTATACCCTTCACAGTGGTTTTTGTCTAAGCAAAAGGCATATTATTTTTCCAATCATTACCCTAATAGCAAATTTACTAGCATAGTTGCACATTCTGAAAACTGATAAAGTACCATTTCGTAACCGGGTGTAGAATTTTAGCTTCTAGGAGCTCTGTAGCTCTAACTGCTCAGTTAGTCCATTCATCGTCCTGCTTCCACAGGAATGCCAGTCCCCCGGTGAAGCTGCAAATGAGAAACCAAACACGGCCTTGCATCTAGTCCTGATTCTATCTATGCAGTTTCGTGTGTCCTGACGGATGGCATCACTCAACCACATTCTCTCCCATGCGTTATCCATCGCCTCCCTTTATCAGCTTCCATTTGCATGGTATCACAATGCATTCCTTCCTCTCTCCAATGAGGCCCCTGGGTGAGAGGGGGTGTCAGTAAGTAGCCAGCTCCACTACCCCTGCTCCTGGCTTTCTCTGCTCCCAGATTTTTCATCCATTTCTTTCCTACTTAGGCTTAGACGCAAACATCCAACCTGGGAAATAGAACTCAATGTGAAGTTAGGGAAACATGAGAAAAAGGAGCAAGAACCAGGAGCCACTGAGAGCAGAATTCTTTGAGGGCCACTGTAGTGACCAGCACAATTTTAAACACTTAAAAAAATCCATGTCAACTGGGTATCAGAAATGAATTTTAAAAACCTCACCCTGCCCAGGGCTGCCAATAGCAAAGAGTCCCTCAGGGCCAAAGCAGTTTAGCCTACAGTGCTCCCTAAGCTAAGAAAATCAAGTGTCTAAATCCATATCTTCACCTTTCCTAAAAATGGAAAGATACAGAAGCCAATTTCTATTTTTGGTCAACCTGAGGAAGTCGGCCAAATACGAGCTCCAGTTTTAATGTAAGATTTCTCCCAATTAAAAAAAAAAAGTGCTTCTATTGTTATCAGATTTATATGAACACAGTAATATTAATAATATTGAGAATTACTTATTCAAGGCCAATCTCTACCAAAATAAATTTTGTAAAGTCAGACTCTAGTGTTTTGATAGTGAATTCATAAAAATTACTTTCAAAAGTGAAATGAGCCATGCTCTCGTAGAATGAAAATTGAAGATGCAAGTTAGTTAATGTTGACTTCATCCCTAGGCGAATGTTTCATCAAGTGACTACTTCCTGGCTGTTATCATTATGAAGGAGAGGTTGTAGGCTTCCACCCACTTCACATAGGCTCTTCAATGTAGGAAGACTGTTGAGAATGGATAGGTTTGTGTTGGTGCTGCTGACCGCTTTGTCCTGGGTGGTTGAGACTGGATCAGTGTTCCAAGTTCCTTCTTCAGCCACCAGGGGAAGAATACGAGCTTTCTTCTTCTGTATGTGAGGTAGCCTCAAACACAGTTCAGACCCCTGACTCCTGGTCTTCTGTGGGTTTAAATATCTCTTGACCTTCTTGCCTTGTATCCCCACCACCCCTACCAATTCTTTATCTATCTTTTGTCTTATTTCCTCAAGACTTTGCTCTCTGATGCAATTGATCCGATTAACTAATTGGCAACAAAGGTTTACAGACACCAGCTTTATCAGCTCTCCCACCTGCCCTGCCCAGGCGCGTAGCTGGTCTGTGTCAAATCCTGGGAATTCTCTTGCCCTACTATTCTCCATTCGGCAGCGAAGGCCTTCACGGATGAGCCCTGCTGCCCAGCGGTCAAGTTAAGGACGTGTCTCAATCCCTTGTTCATAAAATTTGAAGCTGCTGCTGCCACATTCATTTCATTGTAAGTTACTTGATTTTTCAGCATCTACCTCTTGGTAATCATAAAAATTTGGCGAAGTCAGAAGAATCGTCCCTTCAAGAAATGAAAGTGAATAGCTCCTTTAATGCAATAAGCGACTAATGGTAGGAATTTCAAAGAAATTCCACATTATTTTTCTTTTGCAAATGTCTAGATACCTATAGCTGCAGAATCTTTTTTCTTCCCTCCATCCTTCCCTACTTTTTATCAAGACTCTCATCTTTTGTGAATCTGCAACAAGGTCTTCTTGTGGTTAGAAAAAAATAGCACTGAATTCGAAGAGTCAGAAAACCTAGGATTTGAAACCCCAAGTCTCCTGCTTGTGAATGACTTTGGGCAAGTTGTTTAAACTTATCCCCATTTCACAGGTATGGAATTAATATTCAAAGAGGTTAAGTAGTTTGCTGAATGTGGCACAGCTGCTAAGTGGCAGAGCTGGACTTTGATCACAGGCTTCTGGCACCAGATTTCATCTCTTTATCACTATTTTCTAATGAGAATTAAGTGGGGTAATAAGTACTGAAAACCTGGACTCTGGACAAATAACACCTAATCTACACTGGAGCCCAGACACCTTCTCTGCCAGGTGTATTTCCAGGTGTGTTTCAAAGCCACCCTTCCTGTCCTTTTCTACACTTGGTATCACCTGAGCACTTAGCACTTCCCTTTCTCTCTTTTAAAGTCCTCTTGGTCAGGTGAGTCTCCATCCCACATGTACTGTCTCTCAGAGACTGCACACAGAAGAGATGGAGCCCACAGCACTTGGGAACTACCCCTTCATTTCAACTCTGGTGTGCTCACTTTCACCTCTTTGATCTAGTGGGTTTCTACCCCAAATTTAAGTTGAAGAAAGCCAGCTGCTTCTTACAAAGCCCCTTACTCACACCCATATGTATTTGAAATTCACAGTCTTTGGCCAACCCTTTTATGTTATTCAATAAGGACCTGAGTTCTTAGAGGTAACTAGGGAAAGAGAGTAGGATTTAGGAAATAGGATTTGCATATGTCCCTACTGCAGCCAAGGAACTTGAACCAGGACCAGAACTGATGCCCTCTGGGGTAGGGCAGGCAGAAGCAGGCTGAAAGCTGTCTGGACTGCAATTCCAGATAGATCTTGCTTGATAATGACACACACCGGTTATGCCAGACAGAAGTGATCATTTCACTATTTGAGAAGAGTCTTTACTGTCTGCTATTTTGACTACATCCATGGCTCACGCCCTTTTTTTTTTTTTCCTTTTAAATTTTTTAAGTGACTGGAAGATTGGTTGCATTCTTGAGAAGAATAAAAGCTCCAAGCCATGCAACAGTGGTAATAATTACAATTTGATCATCACCCTAGCATCACCATGTGGCACAGTTATCTCTACTCAGTTCCCCAAGCCATCTTGACACCGGGCCACTGCCGAACCAGAACCGTTTCCTGCCCTGACTGATTTCTATAAACTCATGAGACAAAGTTCTCACATTTTAAGTAAATACTTGCCCTTCTTTTGACAAACTATTCTAGGCTCTTACTTATCACATTAACATTAAACAAGTCAGATTTTCCCCTCTCTCATTCCAAGGAGTCTGGAGATAGGTGGTTTCTGACCTTGACTCAGCTCTTCCAGGATATCTGATCTGAGGCCAGAATTTCTGAAATAATCTTCCCCTTGCTGGTCTTGATTTTAAAATAGTGGTCACAGGTCTAGGCAGCACACCCTCATTCAAGGCAGCAAGAGGGGACACGGGCTCTCTTACTTATTGTCGGTATAAGTTGCCTTCTGCTTCATACTGCTCTGGGCATCCTTTGTGCTCCCGTGTTGCAGTTGATAGGCTTTGCCACAAGTATATGTAGTAGAGGTAAATTTTATACTTTGATCAACACGTTGCAAACCCATTTATGCCCCAGAAAATGACTGGAGAACTGGTTACTTAGACTGTAGTGGCATTTCTTATTGTCCCAAAAGTGGACTGATAGACATGGTTCACTCTGAAAACAAAACAAGCAGAGACCAGGGAAGACCAGGGAAGCCGGGGGTTGCGTGCCTGGTTTGAACATCTTTGCACGAGTGGACACTCTGATCCCAATTCTTATCTCCCCCACACTTCAACACCAACTTGCAACACTGGACTGCTTCTTGCCCAAGCTTGTTTCTAATGTACCGTCTCTACACTACCTGAAAAGTGCTTCCCCAGACTGAAACAGGATTGGAACTCCAGTGTGCATTCTCAGCTCAAATGTCACCTCCTCTTGGGAGCCTTCTGTGACTACACTGTCTCTATTTGCCTACCCCTAACTCACTCTTGATCACACTGCTGTGTGATGATCTCTTCATAGCACTCACTTCTCACCATCTGCTTGTTTTCTCTTGGTCATTCCTACTGGGGTCTGAGTTCATTGACCACAGAGAGAGGGTCCGTTCTCTTCACTACTCACCTGGAAGACTTAGATGAATACCTAAACAGGTGTTAACTTCATGAGAAAATGAACAAACAATAGTCATCAGGAAGAAGCCCAGGGTTTTAGGTGATTTCAGGGAAGGTGAATGACTTATTAAAGAGTACAATTTCTTCATGAAAATATACATAATACCTGCAGGCTATGTGTGTGACAAAGGTCTTGGTTAACCCGCCGGTTTGTGCATGCTGGTCAGAACATGCATAATATGATCTCCTTTGCAGGTGTGGGTGGAGCCAGCCTATTATTTCAGGGTCCTTGTTCTTGGCAGCTTATTTTATGCATTCATGATTCAGGACAGAATGACAAAGCCATCTATTTGAAAAGAAAAAAAAATCCTCTAATGCTCTTTAGTGTATTGTCTTCCAAGAGAACCCTAAGTTTTCACTACCTGCCAAACAAGGGCTAGAGCCAAAGAGATGTGGAAATAAAAGTCAAAAGAAGTAGTGGGAAAAAAAGGATTTGAATGGAGTGGCATTTCCTGGTTACAGCAGTGCGGGCACAGGCTTTTGGCTACTTCGTACTTTTTGATGAAGACAACAAGGGACTAAATAAAGACGCTGTGATTCATTGAAAATCCAAATAAAATGGCAAGTCAATTTCATCCACAGAATGGATTATCTGACCAAATGATATCTTCCCAATCACAAAACTTTTAAGCATTTTGCACAGCCAAGTGAGCTCCTGACAGTTTTGTTACCTGAGCTGTTGTTCATTAATGGGGCCCTTTCCAAGAAGAACATGTGCTCTGATCCTGTCAACGTGCCAGAAGGAAGGGGTATGCCCCCTGTACTGGAGCAAAAGCAAAGATTATTGGCCATCTTGGAACCATGGAGTTATCTATAAAGGTAGGAGCTTATTAGTGTTTAATGTCTTCCTGTTTTAAAATGATCGAGCCACAGGTGAGTGGCCTTGCCAGTGTCCACGTGTAATAAAAAGACAAGACAAAACAAAACAACACTATGTCCCTTGATTTTATTTCCCACTTCCCTACCTAATCAATTAGCTTTCAGCCAAGAGCACTTTACGACAAAAGAAGGTTCTAAACCAAAGCAATAATAGCATGGACTAAAAATATAATACATTAGCTTACATTAAGGAAAAATACTTAAAGTAAAACAAAAGCCAAACCAAGTCAGGGCAGAGAATTCCTAAGGCAGGAGAACCTCTTGGGTAGAAGACTCAATAGAAGTGACCAGCTGGAGACACATGGCATTTCTCTTGTCTTCCCCTCCCCCCAAAAAAATTGTCAGTGGAGAGAAAACAAAAGGAAATGAAAGTCACTCAAGTCTGGCTGCAAGAAGGTTCTTACTGAAATTGGGCAGCGCGCGTGTTGCTGGGATGGGAGTCCGTCAGTGGTAGAGAGAAATGGCAAATGAGAACAGGACTCTTCACAGATCCTCAAACACTTGAGGTCATCCAGATTTGAACTTTAAAAGCTTAAAAAAACATATAATTCCGAGAATGTAATTTTTAACCCTCTTTCAAAGATCTCCCCCGTGAGACTTTGTAGCCTAGGGAAGGAAAAGAGAAATTGTTATTTTACCAACTGCGGATTCTTCTGGTAATTTGCTGATAGAAACAAAATGCTTTTGGTATGCTCTTTTTTTTTCCATTGAAAGAAAGAAAATCAATCTCCCAATAAGCGTTATTAGAGGAAAGGGGCGAAGGAGGGGGCAGGAGCACACGGGCCATTTTATTTTCTTAGCCACTTGTTCTCAGTTCCTATTTTTCTTCTCAAAAACACCAGTCAGGTTGTATTTTGATGCTTGTCACTCCACATTCATCAGGTGACAAGACTGTTCTAATACGTTCAGCCCTGGATGTGTAGCCTGAAGAATGCTCCAGAATCAGAGAGCTCTTTCTGTTTGTGTTGGAATTAGGGCTCAGAACCCCACCTAACTGCTCCCCATTTCTTCATGCACCTGTCTGCTTGCATTATTTCAACCGGCAAAGTCAATATAAGAATTAATAATAGCTTTCCAATCTACAAATAAAAGTATGCCACTTTAAATTTTTGGCAGTGAGCTGGCATTTTGTCATTTAATCATTTCACATCATTACACTGCAATATGGAATGTAATGACATGACACTCATAAATGACAAACACTTGGTCTCTCCTATATGGGAAGAAATAATGTAATAGGAAGCAAATTATATCCTTAAAGGTTTTGCCAGAGTTTCACTCCCACAATTTGGGATTAAGATACTGAGCGCATGCAAGGTGACAAAAAGAAGAACTTCTCCTACAGATGTCCTGGGGAAGACAACATGATAAGTGGATTGTCTCTGTCCAGAAGTGGACAGAGGATCCTGATATTGTCACTTGTCCCTTTGTTCCCGGGCAGCCCTACAGAAAGCGTGCACACAGAATGCTTTCTTGTGTCAAAGGCCTAGCTGAAATGGGAATGAGGAGAGAAACTGTGGTTCACAAACAACCGTTATTTTTTTTATAATTCTTTTGTTATTTGCAGAAATTAATCAGCCTCTGCTTAATGATTATTCAAATTTCACACTAATTACAAAATGGCTAATGGATGTTTTGCAAAACGACCACCCCCAGTTAATTATCCTCATCCTTGTTTAAGTTCCTTCCTTGCAGGGCCCCAAACCGATCTCTTCTTTCTGTATTATCTTAATCTCCAGTTCAACGTGTCCCATACGAGCTCATAATTCTCTAGCGCAAACTTCTCTCCTAGCGTTCACTCTCTGGACGAATGATGACACCAGCCATCCAAAATCTTAAGAGGCACCCTTAAGGACACAAGCTGTAACTAGTCTTGCCCAACTGGGGCCTCTGGTCAAATCTCTTCTCTCTCACCCTGTTGGTTCACTTTTCAAGTAGTAGTCATTCTTCTACCTCGCTTTCTTGGACCGCCCTTGCCTAAGCACCCTCCTCTCTCATCTGGACGACCACCTGAGTTTATTCTCTCCCACTCCATTCCACGCCTCCCCCCACCCCCGCCATTCATTCCCCATACTGTGACTAGATCTTTGCAAAATTCAGATGTAATCTTTCTCTTGATGGCCGGAAGTCATCTCCACCGATGGAGTAAGGAGCAGCTGGCTTCGTGGGAACTGTACACAGCGTAGTTGGCCTCCTCTTACCCTATCTCCAGACCCACTGATGTTTTGGTTTTTCTCGGTTTCTTTTGCTCACCTTGAAACCTCTCCGCAGTAGGCTTTTGTACCTGCTGGTCTGTTTGTCTGGAGTTCTCTCTCCCACTTCACCTAGCTGACTTATATTTGTGTTTAAGTTCTCAGCTCAAGTGTCAGCCTCAGGGGGACATGATATGGGTCATGTTTGGTGGTTGTCATTCTCTTAGCACCTTTGAAGCAAATAATCTCAGTTTGCAGCTATGTGGTCATTGATATAATTATTTGGTTAGTGTCATCTAGCCACCAGACTGTACATTCCATGTTTACAGGAACCATGCTTAGTTTTGCTTACTATTATGTTTCCAGCTTTAGCAGAGAACCTGGCATATATTAGTCACTTATTACTTCAGTCAACAGATATGAAATATCTGTTAAAGGGATAAATAAGCAGAGGGCCCAAGGTGAGGTCCCTTACTGTGGGGCTTCACAGTCTTGTTCTCCTGTTGGAAAATGAGATTTGCAGAATGATTCTAAACCAAAAGTGAATTTCTTCACCATGAGGAGACGTTGAGGTTGTGACACTTTCTGCATCATCCCATTAAAAAAATGTTTCTGGTCATCTCAACTCCAAAGTTTGTTATTTGCACCTTCACACCAGGAGCAAGTGGACTCTCAAAATGTGCAGGTGTCATTGACCTTTGGTGTGTGACAGGGAGAAAAAGCGATCAGTATTTCTGAACCCTGAAAATATAAGGCAATTCTGAAAGTAAGTTACTTAGTGGAAAAGCTTCACTGTGTCTTTGCCGTGTGCATTATGGTGATAATTTAGGGCCGGGGGCGATGGTCATCAGTGAATGCATAACGACGAACTGAGTGAGATTATACGCTTTAAGAGCCCTAAGAGAGTGACAGCCACAGAATATGGCCCCTATCATGTCCATCTGGGAGGACACATGAACTGAGAACTGAAACATAAATGTGAGTCACTAGGCAATGTCAGGGGGAGAGTATTGTTCCACAGGAGACATTTGGGGATATCTGAAGACATTTTTGGTTACTGTGACTAGCTGTGTGGGGGTGCTTGGAGTCTCATGGGTCAGAGCCAGGGGTGTTGCTGAACAGGGGTCCCGAACACCCCACAAAGCACGGACAGTCTTCATCGCAGAATTCTGTGGCCCGAAACGCTGTGACTGCTGAGGCCAACGACCCGTGGTGTCGAGCGTTTAGAGACTTCCCAGCTCGCTTCTAGGGACCCAGAGATGCCTCCTCCTGTCTTCAGTATGAGCAGACATGAGCAAAGGAAGCAACCACAGGAGAGAGACCAACAAGAAAAAGGCTGGGGGTAGAAGAGCGCTTTGTAAATATTAACCCAGCTGCCGTGGCCACATAGATCTCTGAGTTATGACCTGATAAAGGTTTTGAGAGCTTGCCAACCGCACGTTCAAGAAAAACACAGAAAAAATTGAGCTGATGATATCCTTGATGCAATTTCCCTTTAAGCACAGCCTCATAAATACCAACTATAGAGTCCAACTGAACTTATTGGAAATTTCCCAAAAACCTTGGAAAATAGACAAGTGCAGGTGGTAAGATATTTACTGAAATGAACTGTCTGTGAATGAAAAATATGTGAGCAAAATAGATATTTTATCTGTCATTTTATTCACAGAAAGAGATCCATTAAGTTTCTCTATTTCATTCTGTTCCTGTTTGGTGTGAAAGCACTTTAAACTAGATCTTCATTTTCTTTTTTAAAAAATGAGTATGGCAAATAGAGGACTTGGCACCTCCCTGCTGCTCCCCCCAAAGAAAATCAGTGATTTTTTTTTTAAACCTTGAAAGCAGGGTATTCTAAAAATACCAAAACATGTCTCATTACTGACGCTCAACCTCATAGAAAGAATAAGAGGCAACTTGCTGGTAAGAGACAGCTTTAGGGTCCTTTGACCCTTTCTGGGCAAGTAAAGTTGGTCACTGCATGCTCCGCTTGCTCACAAAGTCCTGCAGTGGGTTCATATCAAATAATAATCTATAAATATCTACTAAGCAGTCTTTATCTGCAAAGTGCTCTGCCTAAGCCAAAGGAGATAAAAAGATGAGTAAATTATGGTCTCTGACCTCAAAGAATTTCACTCTATTTTTGAAGAAGGAGCATTTACACATAGAAAGTTACATCACCACACTATTAATTCAATTTTCTATCTCAGTGCAATTTAAAGTAAAATTAAAAATTTAGTTTCTCAGTTACACTGGTCACATGTCAAGTACCCATTGTCCACATGTGGCTGATGACTGCCATGCTGGGTCACACAGATAAAGCGACCTTTCCATCTTCACACAAAGTTCTACTGAACAGCTCCATTCTAGATTGAGATTTTATTTTCCCTTAAAAAATCTGGGTGTCTAACCACCCCTAAGCTTGTGACATCCTCTTCCCTCCAATTTCCTCAATGACATAGATAGCAAGGAGGCAGTATCTTACAGAAGTTAAGATCATGCATGGGCTTTGATATTGTTTAGACCTGAGTTTAAGCTCTGGCTGTGCCAGCTGTTATCCATTTGACCTTAGTCATTTCTTTCATCCAATCTAAGCTCCACTGTGCTCATCTTTAAGGGGGAGAGAGAGTGAAAAAGGGGGAAAGAGAGAGAGAAAAAGAGAATAATAGCACTTACTTTACAAGGTTGGTAGTTTAAGGATTAAATGAGATATTACACACAGAGCATTCAGTCACAGGCAAATGCTCGATAATGTATTGTTATTTCTGTTATCGCCAATCATTTTAACTCACCAGTGTGGCAAAGACAAGAATGCTCTCCCACTAGTCCATCTCCCCCTCTACCTTTCCAATTCCTCGGCAGTGAGACAGGTGACGTGATAGATGCTGCTATGGGGACAGAACATGTGCAAGGTGTCACTTCTGGGCTGAGAAGTGCAAAGCCCTGGGAATCCTACATGCGCTCTTGTTCCCTTTGGTGAAAGTGTAAAGGCCATTGGCTCAGCAGCCGGAGTCATGGGGATGAAGCAACTTGGACTACTGAGTCATGTCATGGCGTTGTTCTAGAGAGTTTCTTGACCTTCAGAGGACTTGGTGTGCATGAGAAATGAACTTTATGGGCTAAGCCACATAAAGAGAGATGGTCATTTATCTACACTGCAAGGATTGAACTCATTTGAGGCAATTAGGTCGACGCTGAGCAGGCCTTCATCTATCTAGACCTTCTCAGTTAGACCTATTGAGGCTGGATAATATTTTGTTACATTAATCGATGTACTCTTTATTTGAAGACTTGCCTTTTTATCCTCATCCCAGCTAGACCAAGAGGCCATCACTCCTCAGAGAAGAATTGTCATAACAGAAACGTAGAGAAAAAGCTCTTCCAAGTTCCAAAATTCTAGACATTTGGATATCAAAAAAACCTCAATAAAAGAGGGCATGAAGTTTGTGTATAACTAGTTTACCGGAAATGATAGACGAAGCACCAGGTTGCCACATCCTCTGGCTAGTTTTAGATTCCCCGGACTGTGATGGGGAAGAGGAAGAAGTGGGAAAAGGGTAATAGCCCCCCAGGAAGAAGGTGGAGTTCCAGCTCGGCTCCCTAGAATCTGAGTGACCAGAGGCAAGTTTATAATCTCTCTGAGTCTCAGTTTACTCGAGTCAAAAACAGAGAATGAGGACATCACAGAAAGTTCTTAACATGCTAGGTGATGACATCGTAGACCACCTGTGGTTAATAGAAAGTTCTGTGATGGCGAAGATGTCGTGTGTTCATGTGGTCCAGTATGATAGCCACTAGCCACACGTGTCTGCTGAGCACTTGAACTGTGGCTAATGCAGTTGAAACACTGAATTTTTAATTTTAGTTCATTTTAATTCATTCCAGTGGCCACATGTAGCTGGCGGCTACCATCTTGGACATCACAGGCCTAGACTAAATTCTCCCGTCCCGATGTCTTTGCCCTACACACGTCCCTGAACTTAGACACACAACTGTGAGTTGACTGAGGACTCGCGAGTTGGCTGAGCTTATTTCTTCCAGCCAGCAGCAAAAAGGCTTGATAGAAAAATTAATTTGTTACTGAAAAATAGCACTTCTTTCACACTTGGTGGGCGAATCTTCGGTAGTGCCTTAAGATAGGGACCTGTTTCCTTCCAAGAATGATCTGGAGCCTGAATAAATGAGACTGCTGGCTTTCTTCCTCAGCATCAGGATTCACACTGGTAACTTTCGCACGAGCCAGGAAGTCTGTTCGTAAAGCTGAATGGCTCGTTGTGGAGAAGGAGTCCCTTCTACTGACAACGTGTGGCTTCCGCAGTCCCTGAGCACTGGCATGGAGCCATTTGCCCCATCCCACCACCAGGTGCATGATGGGGCTCTGGCTCTTTGATTTAATTGTCCTCCTCTTCTTTCTGCATTTTGATCTTCCTTCCATTGGCTTGCTCCCTTAGATCTGAGGCAGAGAGTAATTGTCTGCCATGAGTCACTCTTCCAGGAAAAGGAAAAAGACAAGGTGGGGAGTGGCGAGAGGGAAGGAGGGAGGGAGGGAGGGAAAGAGAGAGGGAGAGAGAGAGAGAGAGATGCACGTGTGTTTGTTTCTGAGTTCTCCATGGTTTGATTAAAATGGTTCATGGATAGAGAGAAAACGTTGCCTGTGCTAGCTGTCGTCACTAAGTGTGTCTCTCCGTAACAGGCACATTGGAGACGGCAGGATAATGGCCTCCCCTCGCCCAGGCTTGGAATTCCCTATGACAGGTCTTGGCACGCTCTTCCCCTTTCATCAGTAACAGCATTTCTGAGGCCCCGCCTCTTCCAAGAAGTCTTCCCCCAGCATAGAAGAGCAATAGCAGCCCCCCCACCCTACCCCCCATTTGTGTTTGTGGTAGATTACAGCAATTAATTCTCTTATCTACCAAATAAATTAGGTCTCTGCATTTGTCTCCATCCACACTCTTTGAAAGCTCCCAGAGAGAAGGAGTATATTTGTAAACTCTCCCTATATAGCACTCCATTAGATAAGTGGATTGCATCATCATTTTTCTTACCCAAGCACTCCTGATGGATTATATACATTTGCAATGATAGACTCTGATTTTTGATGTCCATCCCTGCCCCCCATATCCATAAAAAAAAGACAATCTGCAGCTGAATAAACAGGCATTTTTAAAACATGGTATTCATAAAAAGTGCATTATAATAAGTAAGGATGCAGCATGGGTGCGGAGGACTCTGGGTTGTGTATTGTCCCCCTGTGCTAAGTAACCGCTTACCCGTCTCTACCACTGAAGAAAGTACGTCAGGCTAAATATATGGTGTGTCAACTTTATCTCAGTAAAGCTGTAAGAAAGAACAAAAGAAAGACGGAAGGAGAGAAAGAAGGAAGAAAAAAAGAGCAATAGTGTCATATGTATAGCATTTAAACCCCTTAAATTTATAAAAATTAAAAACCATGTACAAACTTAAATATTTTAGTAGCAGTAATACATTATTTGCAACAGGCCATATGGCTGTGATATGGTCACATGTTTCAGAAAATAAAATATATATATGAAAGAAAATAAGTAACTGCTTCAAGATTGTAAGATCTTGAGGGCTGAGGAGGATTTTTATTATTCTTTTATTCCCCTGAGCCTTGTAGAGTCCATGGTGCCCTGTAACCACTTAATAAATGTTTATCAAACTGATAAAAATTCAGCTAAGTTGTTGACACTCTTTGGTGACTGTTGTGTGAGAAGCGACATAGTCACCTCCAATTTCAAGGGCAAGGACTACTGCTCTTGTTTCGAGGGTAGGGAAACCAAGGTGTAGCGAGATTAAGGTCCTTGCTCTATGTTTTAAATCTAGTATATGGTGGAAATAAGGTTGATTCTGGCACTAACACCTCGCTAATCCATAGGTTTCCACTTTGCCTCAGAAGCTCAGTGAAAACTTCTCCCTGAGTAGCCATACAGACCTGTCTGAGGCTTTCTGGTCTCTAACGCCCATGCAGGTAATTGGGTGTTCAGAGAAGGACAGATTGCAAGAAGAGTCACAATACCCTGCACGTGTCCATTTGGAAGAGGGTCTTCGCCAATCCTGTGTTCATCAAAATGAGTTATGCGTTTACCCAAGAACTGCCTTTATAGACAGCCTATTAAAATGAGTATATTGACCTCACAAAGAGCTGAATTTTACCTGTTACTTGCTCTTTTATTTCCCAGTTTCCTTTTATATGTTTAATCACCATTTTGATATGTTCGATGCCCTGAATGAAAATAGTTAATCAGGCAAATGAAGAAAATAAAATGAGTTAAGGACCACAAGTGCGGATACCTGTGAAACTGGCTAATTTCGTCACTATTGGGGGTACTTGAATGGCTAATATGCCTCTGCATCGCAACTTGTATAAGGATGTATTTTCATCCCCTTCCCCCAAAGTGTACATAGCTTTATTGGGAGAAGTTGATGGCACAGTTAATAAATGCATATTATTTTATTTCTAATACAGTAGTATATAGAGTAGAAGGATAACATCTTTGCCCTTAATGTCCCTTCCCTGCCCCATCTGGAAAAAATAACTGAGTAGTTTATATATATATATCCTTGACTTTTTATTAATATCTACTGCAAGGATAGGGAACTAGCATTTTAATAAACTTGCTTTTTTCCTTAAAAATATATCTTAAATATTTTAAATATGCCTCCTAAATAATATACATACACACATTTGTACATGTGTGTATGCATATGTGTGTATATATGTGCATACACATGCAGATGCATGTGTATGTTTACACACCGATCCACACACATATATACAAACACATATACCTACGTGCATACAGATATCCACAAACAAACCCACACCCACATGTGCATACAGATACACATACATCCCCAAATGATGAGCATATAGGTTATTGTTCAATTTTTCTATGTTACAGATTTTGCTGCAACACTCATCTTATACAGTATCCCCCTTTACTCATGGGGAAGATGTTCCAAAACCTCCCCCGGATGTCTGAAGCCGCAGAGAGTGCTGAACGTACCACCTGTATAACTATGTTTCCTCATGTGCAGACATACCAGAATAAAGTCGCATGTGTGAATTAGGCGCAGTAAGAAACTAGTAGCAACTAATAATAAAACAGAACACTTATAACAATATGCTGCCCTAACAGTTATGTATTATGATCTCTCCGTTTCTCTCAAAATATCTTATTGTGCTGTACTCACCCTTCTGCTAGCGATGACGTGAGATGACAGGAAGCCCATGGGATGCGTAGCATGAGAGGAGTGAGGCAGGCGTCGTGCTGTGCTGTTAGGGTGGCTTGAGCACAAGGCCGGTGACGCCATGGTAGCTGATCTGATGACCAAGGTGGCTGCTTGGTGCCTAATGGTCACATAGCATACGGACGTGCAGGGCAAAAGGGTGATTCAGGGTGGAATGGAGAGGGACAGCGTGAGATCTATGCTACTGCTCAGAATGGCATGCAATCTTAAACTTGTGAATTATTCCTGGAATTTTCCATTCGGACTGCAGTTGACCACAGGTAACTGAAACCATGGAAAATGAAATCATGGCCAAAGGGAGACTACGTAAATATATTTTTATGCAGCTGTTATTTCTCTTAGGAAAATTTCCTGGGAGTAGAATTTCAAGGTTGCATTTTATTAATTATATTATTTAAAAATCAAATATCTACCTATATGTAGCAGCTTAGTGATAAATGATGAACCCTTGCTTCAAACATTTAAATCATAATGTTCACACTTGGTGAGAAAACCAGTTTTTACACCAGAGAAGACATAGAGAAAAGGAACAACGTAGTGTCTGACATATAGGAAGCGCTCAAAAAAATGTTAGTTGTAAATACAAACGAGTAATTGTCTGAACGTGATGAAACTCCTTGTTCTCTTTACTTCAATTAACTGTGGGGGAGGACTCGTCAGGCAGCTTGCCTCAGGGGAAACCACGAGATAAAGCGAACCCCATTTATCACAGCCCCACCCCCGCCCAGGAGCTGCCGGCACTCTGGGTCCCCACCCACCAGCAGACAGACAGCTCCATCAGGGGCCATGTGGAGTTTACCTTTGGTGCTAGGAAGGCAGCAGCAAGGGGCAGAGTCTCCGGATGATGGGCCTTGTGTCTACATCTGTGTATGCGGGGAGGGGGTTGGAAGTTTGGGGTATATTTGTCTTGATTTTCTCAGCAACTATCAGGCAGACACGCCAAATGTGGTGCGTAGGAAGTATGGGCATCGCGCGAGTGCCATCCAGGGCTGTTCTGGAAGTGCTGTCCTCCCCGTTATATCAGGTCCAAGGAAAACAGAGTCGATTCTTGCCCTGGGCAAAATAGGAAGACGTTTGGCTCCATGAATCCTTCCTCTCCTGTTTTGATTTTCATCTTTGCTTTCAGTGATACCCAAACACCTGCAGCCCAGACTCCAGGTCTCGCTCCTCTGCAAGCCCAAATGTGTTCCATTTAAGTGGGGTCCCTATAGGGCCAGGTTACACTGACAAACCAGCTTGCGAGCTGGTCCTAGGAGCAGAGAGTCGTTTGATGGGATTGCCCTTCCCAGACTAAGGGAACTTGCCCTCAGTTCCCTAAAGAGGGAAAAAAAATACCAGGCCCTGTGCTGGGGCTGGCAGAGAGCAATATTTAGAAGTATCCCTAAAATTTTACAGTACACAGGATGTCACAGTCTGTCCCCATGCCTGATGGCTCTGGAACGAGAGTGTTCCACAGACGGAAATGCCCATGATTCAAAGGCATATGCTAATATTCTGCTTCCCCCACTGTAATTTCAGGCACGATTTATCCCAAAACTTTCCTGGGGTCAAAATATGAAAGTGATTTTAGTGGCAAACTCAGGATGAACTCTGAGACAGGAACAAGGGTCTTTGATCACTGAAATGCACTTCGAGCATTACTGTCCTTCTCTGTTTCCTACCCGGGGATGCCTCTGGCTGGCAGCATCACACAGTGGAACAAACACGAGATGGGAAATCAGGACAAACTGCCTTTGCCCAGTTTTCAGTGGGGGCTTTGGGTAAATCATCCGAATTTACTTGAGCCTCAGTATCCTCTTTCCTACTCTTGTTGGATGAGGATTGGCTTAAATGAGAAAATAAATGTGAAGTAATGTGGTTAATATAAAATGATTGAGAAGTGTTATTTTATTATTATCATTATTAAGATGGTGATTATTATTACATTAGTGCTTAAAAAAAAATTAATCCATGCTGGCAAGAATATTTGTTTGACCTATTTCAAGAAAACACTGGTAAATCAACATCTAGAACATAATTCTGTGAAGAACCTGTGAGATGCACAATGTGAGAACGAGTGAGAATGATGTGAAGAATGTGACTAATATGAGGGCGGGTTATTTCTTTCCTGGGTCTTTAAAGAAACATTTACTGAAATTTGTAATATGTGCCAGGTGCTTTCATGAATTATTTGTGTGCCTTATGCCATTGAGTCTTCTCACCACCCTTATGAAGTAGACAAACGCATTATCCCCATTTGACAGATGAGGACAGAGAGGCCCAGAGAGGTAAAATACCTGATCCCAGGTGCCTTGACTTGTGACAGTTCTGTTGAGATGGTGCGAGGCTCTTGGTACAGCTCAGAGCTTGATACGATGTCACTGCTGTTACTCGTGTGTCCATCTCCACGTGTTTTGGGGAGGTCTTTGTGCCGGGCACTAGTGCTAAGGCCATATTTGCTTTTGACTCTCACAGGAAGTTCCTATTCCCAGGGTGAGGGATGTCTCTCTCTCGTCCGATGCAGAGTTGGGAAGAACGCCTTGTCCTGAGCAGATGAACGGGCTTATCTTCTGGGGCTTTGATTTCATTCTCAGCTCTGTCCCAGAAAGAGTTCAGGCAGCTCCCTCCCATCAGTCTTGTAGGACTGCAACTTTAAGCAGAGCTGACACCACAGAAACAGTAATTGGCATCATATTTGCGAGGAGCAAGATGGTCATTTCCTCAGGCACCAGAAAAACATAACCCAGTTCTGAGGTTCCAGAAAATGATGGCTGGAACGACCTGAAGTCTGTGACACAAATGGAGCCCATTGCTCTCCTTTCGATAGCTGTGATTCCCCACATGAAAGCAGGCGTAACTCTTAACTATTATTTTAGATGACATCCTCTTTTTAACTTTAAGCAGCGTTCTTTAAACATTTCTAAACTTTCCCAATTCCTCCCCAGTACCATGCCATGAATTTGCTTGTCACTGTAAGCTGTATACAAAGAGAGACACACACAGCAAGCACAAAGGTATCAGGAAGTGGTTTTCCTAGCAACAGTAATCATCTGAAAGATCCTAGAACATCCTTTCTATTCATACAGCATTTCGTGTTTTGAATAGTGCTGACAGGTGAAGTGGATTCATAGTATTTAATACAAAAAAAAATATTGCTAGGGATTGGAACCACATAAAAGCTCAAATATCCATACTATTCACAAGCAGCTGAATTCACTGTTTTTATATCTATCTAGATTATTTAGGGAGGCACAATTGCAAAAGCAAATACTCATCTGCTCACCGAATGACTAATCCGGGGTGTATTATGGAAAGTCTGATTCTCTAGACCTCATTCAGGCAACTGGGACACAGCCCTAAATCAAGCCCGGCTCTCTCTATACAAGCCGATCTCGAGCATAGTCTTGAATGATAAAGAGACATCCCTGCTGCCAGGTCCCTCAGCAGATGTGTCCAGTTTAAAATAAAAATGAGTCAATACAGTTGACAAAATCATCCACCCCCAAGGAACTGTATCTGGTTCCTGCCTTAACTCTACCGGAAACGCTCATATCACTCCTCCAGTCCTCTCACAAGTAATATCCAAAACAAATCTATCCCTGAAGGTCAAAAAGGGAAAAAAAACAAACAATGTTAAAAAATAAACCTTTGAGTTTCATCAGAAAGAGAGAAGAGAGGAGGGAGGGAGGGAGAGAGAGGGAGGCGAGAGAGCAAGAGAGAGGAGAGAGAAGGTGAGATGTTGAGAGAAGGGGGAAGGAGAGAAAAGGAGGGGAAAGAAGAGGAAAAGAAAGGAAGGAAGTGAGAGAGAGGAGAGAAAGTCCCAGCTTGCAAGGGAGACTCTAGGAGAATGTGGGGTAACCACATTCACAGGATTCTGACCTGTATGGAGCTTAAGTGCATGATGAAAGGGAGCATTTAAGCCGCACAACTTTACAGTCTATGTGAACTGTCGCTAGGATTTTCTTAGCACCTTTCTTGCCTTTGTTATTAAAAGCCACACACTGCGAACCTACCATGTGTATGAGTTGTGCTAGGTGCTGGAGGAAAAGGAGTCTCCCTCTTGGATTTATAAGGTATTTGAAGAGACGGGACAGGAGAAAAAGTGCCAAGTAACAGTTGATGGGTACCTACACTGCGTTTCAGTCTTTAGTAATGTGTGACTGACTACATGTTGATATTAGAGGCAGGGATTGGCTGCAATACAGGGTAGTTAAGTGTAGGCTTCATCATTGCCTGGATTTGAACTCTAGCTGCAGGGTTGAAAGCAAACTTGTAAAATATGGCAGAGTCATACTTATCTTATGAGGCTGTTGGACAGATTGATTATGTCCAGATCTTTAACACATCACGTGCACTTATGTGTAGCTACAACTCTCAGAAGATACCAGTCGGAGATGTATGACTTAAAATGACAATGGTCTATCACCTCACACCCCTAAAACTGGCAAAATTTAAAAGCCCAGCAAAATCAAATATTGTCAAGGATGTGGAACAGTAGCTACGCTTCCATGTTGCTGGTGGGCGTATAAGTGGTACAAGAACTTGGAGGAGAATTTGGCTATGTCTGATGCATTTTAAGATGCACATACTCGGTGTCCTAGAAATTCCATTCTAGGGCATATTCATTAGAGAAATTCTCATAAATATACCCGAGAAGGCTTACGTAAAAGTGAATGTGCTCTGTCCATAATACTGAGAAACTAGAAAAACCTAAATGCTTATCCACAGAAAAACAGATAAACAAAAAGCACTATATTCATACAGCAATTACAGTGAGTGAGCAAGGTTTCAGTCCCTTTACGTCGGGAACCACTTGGTCCATAAGCAACTCTTTGAACAAAGCAACTTCTTAAATTCCATCTCTCTTCCAAAGTACTTTTCTCTTCCTCTTCCTCTTCCCTTCAACAAGGCACTTTCAGACAAACCCATGGACAAATAGAGCAAGCACAAGTCACAATCGGCCAGTGTCTATCACTCTGGGAAACGCAACAGAGGCAAGAGGAGCAGGAGGTGATAGGCTCTTCCACATTTCTCATGCCAGGTATTGGAACTGGGAGCCACTGGGGGCCACTGGATCTTGGCTCTCCTCTGCCGAGTAGGATAAAAACAAGTGGATATGATGCCTTTTGGAAATTATTCACATTCCAAAGAATGTGTATGTCCCTTGTTTTTGACTCATGAAAAGAAGGCAAATTTTATGATTTATTAAATACATATTATTGTCCTGCTCATGGGGTGTGTCCCTTGAAAGTGTAATTACATGAATCCTGACCCATGAATCCACTGAGGAGGGATTGCAGGAACATAGAAGACAAAGGGAACAGGTCACAGAGCAGCCCAGGGTCCCACAGGAAATCAGAGTAAGAACAGAGATGGGAAAGAAGGAGAGAATGGAATTCATTTCCATTAAAAAAAAATCCATTGCGTACAAAACTGTGTCTTGGTCCCTGCATTGGTAAACGCCGTCCATACAGAGGGCTCAATCAGACATAACGCTGCCCTTAAAAAAACTCCCGATCAAAAATGTATGAGTGAGAGGACAGAATTAGATCATCAGTTTCCAGAAGAAACAGGTCAAAAGGAAGGACTTCGTGGCTTGAGTGTTCAGAGGAGGGGGAACCCACCCAATGGGTTCACAGAGAGTGAGCGTGGATGACAATCTGAAGGGGATAAAAAGCAACCTGAGTTTTACTTTTTTTTAATTTTATTTTTTTTAGGTGAGGCAACCCTTGGTTGACCTCACAGATTGCAAGGACCTTGTCAGTTTACAAACCCTTATTTTTAATTTTTTACGCCTATAGCACCTGGTCTTCCTAGGTGGTCTCCCATCAAAGTACTAACCAGGCCTGACCCTGCTTAGCTTCCAAGATCAGATGGGATCGGGCTTGTTCAGGGTGGCATGGCCGTAGACAAAAAAAATGACCTGAGTTTTAAAGTTGCGAGGCATTGGGTAGAAGGCTGCTTAGCGGAGCAGGCACTATCCTTCGACAGCTTTTTACTGGGTCCTAAGTATTGGGGATACGATGATAAACAGCATCAGACGGGACTGTCCTTTCAGAGCATGTGACCAAGTGGAGCATTCCGACACGGTTCCAGATTTCCTATTCTAGAGACTGTGGATGGAGTTTGGCAGGGGGCAGGGATCTGAAAATTCGAATGAAAAAGAAATGATATCGTTACTTTGAGAAACCCTTAACGGATGTTTAGTATTCCCTTCCAATATTAATTTAAGCAACAAATTCAGTAGAATTAGCAATCTTGGTGACTTTGTTCACCAATATGAATTCCATATTTTTCTATTCCATTACAGTTGTTGCAGATGCTGTAAAATATCACTTGCACTTATCACCACTTCAAAATTACAGTAGTTATTAGACCTTCCACTACATCTTGTTATTTAAATCTTAATAAAGAAACACATTTCTTACTATGCTACATTTAAGAAAATATTTTGATAGCCAATTATAGTGAAATGCAAGTTTCTTTGTAATCCTATGTATTTTCTATCATGCATTTGATAAGATTATTTTGGCTTTCACACACTGCCATAGGAATCCATGGAACAAAATTGTTAAGAACCCTTGCACTGATCAAATAATAACCAAAACTGATTTTAAAAACTGCAATTATGCCAAGTACTGTAGAGAGGAGAACCTAGCTAGGGAAGTGATGAAAGGCTTCCTCATGGAGGTAAAATGTAAGCTGGGTTACAGGAGAAGAGTAAGTTATCACTAGAAAAATGGGGTAAAGAAACATTCCAGGGGAAGGAAACAGCATAGGCAAACATGCTTGGACATGGGCTGGGCTACAGGAAACCAGTGATCCTGCTGCAGGGATGCTGGTGCAGAGAGGCTGGTGAAGGGGGGATGCTGGTTGCAGGGATGCTGGTGTAGGGATGCTGGTGCAGGGATGCTGGTGCAGAGAGGCTGGTGAAGGGGGGATGCTGGTGCAGGGATGCTGGTGCAGGGATGCTGGGACAGGGATACTGGGACAGGGATGCTGGTGCAGGGATGCTGGTACAGGGATGCTGGTACAGGGATGCTGGTGCAGGGATGCTGGTGCAGGGATGCTGGTGCAGGGATGCTGGGACAGGGATGCTGGTGTAGGGATGCTGGTACAGGGATGCTGGTGCAGAGATGCTGGTACAGGGATGCTGGTACAGGGATGCTGGTGCAGGGATGCTGGTGCAGAGATGCTGGTACAGGGATGCTGGTGCAGGGATGCTGGGACAGGGATGCTGGGACAGGGATACTGGGACAGGGATGCTGGTGTAGAGCTGCTGGTGCAGAGATGCTGGTGCAGAGGTGCTGTTACAGGGATACAGGTGCAGGGCAAGTGAGGGGCAGACAGTTGTGAAATGTGGCTGAAGCACTGGGCAGAGGTACAACAGTGCAGAGCAGAAAGCAGCTGAGTGAGACACAAAAGAGGGCCATGAGGTGCTACATATGGGGACTGCATGTGGTTGCATGTAGCTGAAGTCTAGACCCCATGTCAGAGAGAGGAAATGTGGGGCTGCACAGGTCTGTGGGGCTCAGATCACTGCTAGCCTCGAGTGGTCTGTGCTAGCAAGGGCACACACCTTATCCTAAGGGGAGTATGAGCCACTGAACAGTTTTCTGATTGACCTGCCTTTAGCGAGCCCACACTTGGTGAGCTGGGGTATCACTCAGACTTTTTCAGAGAAATAGAATCTGTATATACAGACGTAAATATATGTGTGCATGTGTTTGACTCTCAGATTCTCATTATTGTGATAGTTATATTCTGTAAAGTTGCCATGAACACTGAATTATCAACATTATTCCTAGGGGAAATACAAGCTTAGATTCTTGTGAGCCTTTGGTCACAATATTTTCATTAAAGATCAGTACGTAATCTTGTTTTATGTGTGTTTCTGTTTAAAGACACCTTATTTAAAATATATTATTGATCCATTAACATTGAGCTCATGGCCAATGGCACTATAACTCATGCTCCAACAAGGCTTATCCACAAGGCGCCTCAAAACCTGTTTGCACATGGGAACACTACACAGCACTTCAGTCCTATGCTTGGGGCCATTTTAAACAGTAAGATCAATAACAAAGAGCACCAAAAATGCAAAAAAATGTGGCAATGAATAGATTGCAGAAGGACACATTTCTAGTATGAGAGCTCAAGCAAGAAGGCAGAACATCTTCTTGCTGGACCTTGGCCAGGAACATGCACAATGAACAATTCACTTTTTTTTCCATCTGTACACATCTGTGCATGACCAAAGCCATCATGAGTATTGATTTTGGGGTTACAAATAAATTCTAGTGAATAGGCAAACTCATAAATGTGAAATTCATGAATAAAGAGTTTCACCTGTATCTATATACACTCTGTTAAGGAATTGGCTCACGTGACTGCAGAGGCTGGCCAGTCCAAACACCAGGAGGCAGGATGGTAAGGTAGGCTGGAAACCCAGGTAAGCACCTGGGGGCAGAATTCCTCCTTCCTCAAGGAAACCTCAATATTGCTCTTAGAGACTTTCCACTGATGAGAGGAGGCCCACCCATGTTATCAAGAATAATTTCCTTTATTTAAAGTCAATTGACTGCAAATGTTAACCATATCCACAAAATACCTTCACAGCAACACCTAGATGAGTGTTCGAATACCTGGATACTAGAGCCTAGCCAACCTGACACATCAAACTAACCGTCGCCGATGGTGTCGAGGAGAATGAGGAGCAGCTGCCGGCCATTTGAGTTGTTCAGCTGTGAAAATCCCGATACGCGGTCCTTGCTCTCCACAGCCATCTGTGCCTTCATCCCGTCTGCCCCGCCAAGGCTGAAGCCGCCCCTACATTTTAAGAAGCTTCTAGGACACTTGTGGCACATTTCCCTTTGGCCTCTAAAATCCTTCACTATTCTTTTTCTTTCTTTCTTTTTCTTTCTTTATTTTTCTTTCTTTCTTTCTTTCTTTCTTTCTTTCTTTCTTTCTTTCTTTCTTTTCTTTCTTAATATGGACTAAGTCTGAGAAAGTAGATGCACTGCAATGTCATTGGGGTATTTTTAGTTGCAAATAACAGAATATCTGACTTTGAGTACCTTAAAAAGCAGTTCTGTTTTTAAAATCATATTCCTTAATAAGAACTCTGGAGATAGATAGTTGCTGGACTGGTTTAGAAAAAGGTCAGCAAAAAGGTCAAATCACCCCACAGTCTATGTTTGTACAGCTCCCAAACTAAGAAAGGTTGCGAAAAATGAAGATGAGGATGGAGAATATGCAATAAAGACCATGTGTGGCTCACAAAACATAAAATATAAACTATCTGGCCCTTCACACCCAACAGAAGTCTCCCGATCCCTGGTCTAAGGCATCAGCCAGGCCGTCGAGTGCTCAGCCTCCCCCTGCCCTCTCTCCTGGGCATGCCAGCATCACCTTCCACCACTGACAGCTGCCCCAGCTCGAAGCGCCGTCTACAGCTGCCTGGCTGAAGAGGAGATAGAACTTTTCCCTCATTTATCTGTCATCAGAAAGGAAGACCTTTCCAGAAGGCCCCAGCAGACATGGCCTCAGCCCCCAGTGGCTGGAACATGGTTACATGGAGCAGCTGCAGGGGAGCCTGGGAAAGGGCCAGCTGATGTTTTCAGACTCCCTGTGGGGAGACCCCCCTGTCCGTCCGAGAGCAGGTGCCTGGGACTGCCTGCTGGGTTGGTACCCACCAGCATCTGCTCATGGGGAATGTCCCATCTGCTCAGAGCTACTGGTAACACCAGCCATCTACCATGTAAGGACAGGGACACTTCCCTCTGATTAGATGCTCATCAGCTCCGATGCTGCCACCCTCCTCTCTGTGGGATGCAGAAGAAAGAACCTCTGTGAGCGGCTGCCTCGGGTTTAAATCTCAGCTCTTGAGAGTGTTTTATACATCTGTACACATACACAGCAATGATAACTAGCATATTCTGAGTCCTAGTAAGAGCAGCTGGTACTTTGTGAGGGTCAGCGAAGCGTATTAGGGACTTCCAACCTCTGTCTCAGGCAACCGAGTCCCTAAGGAAGCTCTGTCCTTCATCCCGCATCCACCGCTTGTCGGCACGTTTCCTGTGTCTCCTGGATTTGCAAGGCTCTCGATAAGACACAGAATTACTCTCCACCACAGAATATGTACAGTCCCAGAGACAGGGGGATGCACCCTTCTCTGTGACATCTTTTTTTAATCATCAGTAGATTATTAAAAAAAAAAATTAAAACCCTTGTAGTGGTGACTTTAAATAAGAGACTTTTAATAACTTTCACCCTTGCTTTTCTTCCCAGAACACAAGGGGCTAATTAAAAGTAGAAAAGTTCTTGTTTGATCAGAAATTCTTGTGTTTTGGAAAAAGCAGAGAAAACTACTCTAATATTCAGAAAGGGCTTAATTGGCTTTAAAATCACCACGTTCCCTTTTCCTATTTGGGACAGTGTGGATGAGCCTTTCTTTGTGAACCCACATAGAAAAGGTAAAGTAATGGGACTATTGTAATTAGGGCCCTCAGCTGAAAGATGGTCTTTTGATGTGAATCTATGGGATTCTCTTTCAACCTAACTCAATGTGATTCCTCTCTGAGAACCTCTCGTACGTCCTGGTCTTTTGGCTCACTCCTCTCCATAAATGCCTTTATTACTTGAGCCGTAAGCTTGTTTATTGAGGAAGATGTGTGTGGTGGTCCCTAATGGAGCATGTCAGCATAAAAGCCCAGTTAGACTGAGGCAGGCCTGGGTCCATCCATTTCACGCCGAACTCTCTCCTGGAAGTATTAGAATTAGTGCAGGGAAAGTGAGTGCTCTATGTAGCATGGCCTTTTTGAAACTGAAGTGTCTCCACCTCTAGAATAACCTAGAAAAAGAATTCCCTGGGCTCATAGACGCTCCTACCAAGAGGAACCATGGAGCTCATCAAAAGGCACAAAATAGCAAAATGATGTGTCTGTGGAAAATTCACAAATGTTCTTTCTATGGCAGTGACCCTAAAAGTCGACGTATCTGTTGGTTAGCAGACTGTTTCCAGTTCTCATTTGTCGATAAGTGGGATGATGAAAATGATGGCATCAGGAAAAAGTTACACCCAATTCAATTTAGTGTTGGGGATATTTTTTGTCTTATAAAGTGACTCTCTGCAGACTCTTGCCAATTCTCGCTTAATAATTAAAGTAGGGACTCATTTATCCACTAACTGGGGCAGGCTTGCGTGGAGGTGTTTATTGATCCGGTGTGTCATTGCAGAGAACACATTCCTGCTGCCTTCTTTGCACATCCTTCAAAAAGTGACTGATGCTGTCGCCTCAGAGTGAGACCGGTGGGAACGATGACGAGGGTGACTTCACGGTGGGGGCGGTGGGGGCAGTGCTGGCGGGCCGCGAGGGTCAGGGAGGCAGATGTGACCATGCGAGTGAAGTGCAACAGGCAAAGTGAAGCGCTGGCCCCTTGTAGGTCATTTGTACCGATTCTAGTTACATCTCCGGAAGGTCTGTTTGATCACCTGCTGAATCTTTGGAACGACCTGTGAATAATAGATGAGGCTTTTGGGTTGCCTTAGGTGTACGATGTCTTTTCTCAAAAGGAGCTAGGGTGTATGTTACTTATTACCCATCAAGACATTACATATTCCCCAGCGTTACCTAAAATGCATCAGTATTTTTGCTGTGTTGTTGCCCAATGCAAAGATTATAAAGTATCACCTTAATAACTAAGATTTCTGGGTTAAGTATGAGAGGTTCCTGGTCATAAGTGCTGGTGGATGGTTAACTAAATAATTCAGGAAGATCTTATGGCTCCATAAAATGAATGACTGCAACTCTTCTGCCTTTATCCCCTTCTGCTGATCATCAGTAGTGTATAAATAAGTATTCTATTTGGTTGTACATGATAAAAATCTGCTGGACATGGCTTAAGCAAAACAAAAAGGATTCATTTAAAAAATATTCAGTGTTTCATGGGGCACAAAGGCAGTAAAGCAGCTGGGTGTTAGGAGGGATCTAGAACTAGGTACTAAGATGCTAAAGAGTATTTTGTTCCAGCTCTCAATTTTGCCCTTCTCGGGGCATCTGACGCACAGTCAGCTAAGCAAATTGGGCTTTATACAATTAAGTTCTTTTTGGTCGATATCACTAGCCCCCAATAGGTAGAGAAAGGTGTCAGCTCTGCATCTGCTCCCACAATTCACAACCAGGTGTCAATGAAAGCAAATCTCTGGCCAAATTTGATATTTATTAACAAGCAGGAACAAAACAGGCGTAAACTCTTCTTTAAGTCTGATGAAGACCAAGCTTCCCCCTTTGTGGTACCCCAACAGTATCTTGCTTGAATATTCTTCCAGAAGCAAAGGTAAAGGTGTGTAGCCCAGGGACTGGCACACTTGCTTCTATAAAGAACCAGATAGTCATTTTTTTAGGCTTTGCAGGCCCGATAATCTCTGTTGCAATTACTCAAGTCTATCTTCATGTAAATGCAGCCACAGACAATATAGCATTGGTGTATTCCAATAAACTTTATTTCAGGCTGGAATTGAAATTTCATATAATGTCCACATGTCTAGAAATATCATCTTTTTGTATTTTTTTCCCAACTACTTAAAAATGTAAAAACTGTTCTTAGCTCATGAGCTGTGCAAAAACAGGTGGTGAATTGGACTTGACCCATGAACTGTAGTTCACCAATCTTTGCTCTAGTAGCATATTTCTAATGACAGTGGGGTGACCAAGAGTCCACCAAATACAATCACGGAAGCATTTACAAATCAAAGTTCGGACAACCTGGTGACAAGATGATCCTGCAGTTGTTTTTTCATAGGACTTTAGAAGGGAGTGCTACATGATGCCTTCAGCAGACTACCACCTAGGTAACAGAATATTCTTTGATATAATGATGGCTTCCTAACATGTCTGAGAGCCTCCTCGACTTCTAGCCAGTGTCCAGATCTCTTTTAATTGTCCACCAGTATTCACTGCTTATCACAGATTATACTCTCCAATAAATGTCTCTCTACTATTTTGAATCTTAAGCTGTACACATCCCTCCATCCATCTCAGTTTGCTCTCCCATCCATTGGTGTGCTACCCATTGTCCAACTCCACCTTCCCTGTTGTACCCAGTTTCTAAGACACTCTCATCAGAGACTCTTAAGTCAGCTGTGAGGCCTCCCATTGTGGTTTAAGAGTTGGATTTTAGCATGACTTCTACTTGGTTTTCATCTAAAATGGATCTGAGTCTCCGTCTAGGCACACTCTTAAGGTCCAGGTATCTAGAACAAAAATTTCAAATAATCGCAGAATAGTCCTTTTGGCTAACAAAGCCCTCTCCCGAGGCAGAGTGGATGTTTCTCCCTGCCGCAGGTATGCCATGTCCCTGTCGAAATTCATGAAAAAGAAAAAGGATTCTTAATGTGTGTGAAGTTGTAATGTTTCCTTCTGTGGGAAAAATCAACAACAACAAAAACAAATCAATTATCAGGGAAACTTTAAAAGAACAATACAACTATAAATCCTAAATAGCACGGCTAGAAATATACTTTACGTCGATTTCATCAGTTGTGGTCAATTTTCAACTGGTCAAATATTGGCAGCTTCATCTGGTTCACTATAATTTGAAGTAAATTATAGATAACTTAATGGCATTAAATGAATTCTTTTCTTTTACTGCAGATTGCTTTGTTTAGATTCCCAGTTTCCAAACCATACAATATGACTGCTGACAACACCCAAGTTTTTGCATTATAAAGAGACAGAGAAAAAGAAAGAGAGATAGAGAGAAACAGTGAGACTACGTGATAGAGAGAGATTAAATCTCTCCTTGACCTAACCCTAGTTCTTAGAGAAGGGACTTTGAGCAGCTCCCACTCCTGGACCAACCAATGTGGTTAGGATGGGGGTGGGGCCAAAGTCATTGCATAGAGGAGTTTTTGAGAATTCACTCCTATGGTTTGGAATAGTATGGTAACCAGGACGTTGGCCATTGAAAGCTTGACAGATAACCCAATAAATGTCCTCCAAGGATGTGTCTTAGAACTATTATTCCATTGCTATGTTAGGAATTTGTGTGAGCCCTGAGATAAAGAAGCTAACATTAAAAATTTTTAGCAACACATACCAATCAATTAGAACAGACCCAAGACATACACAGGTGGCTGGGCCATACAAGCACATACTCTGGTAAGGTAATATGAGCTTCTCTAAGAAATATAAATATCACTACTCCTTCCAGACTTAATTCTTTTGTGAACCTAGACAACGAACAAGGATTTTTACAATACAGAGGTCTATATGATACTGGGCAAAGAGACAGACAGGTAGGTAGCCAGTCCACCTTTTCACAATTTTGCAATTTGTTACTCTTGTCTTTTGGAATTTGTCACATGATGAGCCACCAAGCTTCTTTGTTCATCAGAGTTCTTGTCAATGTCTGGGAAGAAAGCATGAACAAGCACACAGTCTGAGTGTTGTCTTATGTGTCTGCTTTGAACAGGGGTTTCCAAAAATACCTTAGAGCTAAATTGTAATGTCAAGGTTTAAAACTTTCCACTCTGTGAATGGCATCCCCTGGTCTATTCTCTTCTCAGTTGAGTGAGTCTAACCCCACCATACCCATCCGCTTTAGCAGTCACCTGCCCCCTCCCCAATGGGTGACACTTGCTGAGCCCCATTACTCTGCTCATCAAGACGAGGAGATTTTGCCTCTAGACACACAAGAGAGCCTCAAAATAGTTGCCGAATGAATCCTAGAATCTTTTCTCATCCCCATTTAAAAAATTCTTGAGCGTTTGGGTCACTTCTAGGTTCCAGTCAACTCAATTTCTCTCAACTGGTAGGAAAGTAGAACAAAACCATGGGAGGAGTCAGTGTTCATATCTGTCCCACTGTTGATGGTGCGCTGTGCCTCCTCTCATGCGGAGGAGGGTGGAGGAGGGTGGGGGAGGGTGGGGGAGGGTGGAGGAGGGTGGGGGAGGGTGGGGGAGGGTGGGGGAGGGTGGAGGAGGGTGGGGGAGGGTGGGGGAGGGTGGGGGAGGGTGGGGGAGGGTGGGGGAGGGTGAGGGAGGGTGGGGGAGGGTGGGGGAGGGTGGAGGTGGGATGTAAGCCTCACGAGACAGAAGGAAAGGCTGGGAACCACTGAACTAGCTAAACTAACAGACAAATGTGCCGTCTCACATCAAAGCACATTGAGGTTTTCTACTTTTACGGCGTCCTGCTAGGTCTGCACTAGATATTTATTAAACCAAATTGCATATAAGGAACTGGCGATATTTGGAAGAAGAGAAGACAGGGAAGAAGAGGAGGGGCACTGGGGCTGGGAGCAACATATAAGGATATCTTTCAAATACGTGAAGGGTGTCATAGTGCAAAGGAGCAGAGCTTCCAAATGAACTAAGACACCCAAGGCTTCCCATTGCCAAAGAATACCCACCAAACTGCTTTCCAGGCCTACAGAGCTCTCTATAGGTGGTTCTCAAAATCTTTACAAATATATCAGTGCCTGGACTCGTCATGTGCCAATCCCTGGGATGGGGCCTGGGCATCTGCATTTTTTGCATGCGCTCAGCCTGGAACCACTGCTACTATAATCTAGCTCCAGATTACTTTCCTAGGCTCATTTTCTACCATTCCCTCTTTGTTCAGAGCGCCTGTACCACTGGCCTCTGTTCCTTGAACATTTCGAGCTCATTGCAACTCCAGGGCTTTTGCTCTGCCTAATTCCTGTGCTTAGGAGCATCTCCTTCCCAGTTTAAGCTGGCGCGTCAGCTCAAAAAGTCCCCTCTTGGTGGAGCCTTCCTTGATCCTCTGTAATCACTTCCTGGAGCTGCCATAATAAAGCACTGCAAACTGGGTGGCTTAAGATAACAGAAATTTATTCTCTTGCAGTTCTGGAGGCTGGAAGTCCCAAATTGAGGTGTTGGCAGGGCCGTGCTCTCTCTGACGTCTCAGAGAATATGTGTCCCACGCCTTTCTCTCAGCTGCTGGTGTTGCCAGCGATCCGGGGCATTCCTTGGCTTGTAGGTGCATAACTCCATGCTCTCCATCCACCCCACACGGCATTTTTCCTGTGCATCTTACTATTGCCTTGTCTTGGTGAATGTCTCTTCTCTTTTGATAAGGATACCAGTCACTTGCCCACCCTAATGACATCGTTTTAATTTATTACATCCACAAAGACCCTATTTTGAAATTCATTGGTACCAGGGGTTAGGGCTTCAACATATTTTAAGGGGAGCACAATTCAATCCATAATACCTTCCATTCAAAGCACCCCTACCCTATTCCCTCTGGCCATCTTCACTTCACCCTGTCTTGACCAGTTTATTTGTGTGCTGGGTGTCTCCCTCACCGAGTGCAAACACCATGAGAGCATAATCCTTGATTGTCTGGGACGCCCTTACGTCAACCATGCCTGAAAGAATACATAGTAAATATTGGTTTGAATGAATGAAACAAAACTAATAAAGAATAAAAATTTCAGGGAAGCAGATTTTAGTTCATCATGTAGAAGCCTTTTATATAATCAAAATGATATAGTTTCTTCTTAAAAAAAAAAAAAAACTTTTCACCTTTTTTTGAGGTGATGAGTTCGTAATCATGGGAGGAGTTCGTACCAAGACTGGACGTTGTCTTAGAGGGGATACAGGAGAGGGGCTTCACCTTTCAGTTCAGGAATAGATTTATGACCTTTGGGGACCCTTTAAATCCAGAAGTTCAATAATGCTGCCTTTGAACACAGCCTCTTTAGAAACACTGTGTCTCAAAAACAAGACTTGAATGGTGGGAACTTACGGCAGGCGTCCATTCCCTGTCACCGTCTCTGACGGGTGACATCTGACGACAGCTCTCCAGTCGCATTACGTAAGCCTTTATGTCTCATGAGTGTGTGCTTAAGCCAAGCTTGAATTTCTTCTTTCATTTATTTACGATTTTTTTTTTCTGGTGGGCCCATTCCATCTAAAAAGGGGGGAAAAAAGGAAGAAGATATAAAATTTCTGTTCAGGATTCCTTTACTGTCTTGACTAAGCCCATTGCAATGAGATACTGTTTTACGTTGGCCCGGTCTTCAGTAAGAAATACCTTCCCTGTTGGAAGATCTCGCTGCCAGGGGGACTCCATGTCACCAGAGCAGTCAACTTTGATTTGTGTATCAATAATGTCGAGTCAGTAGCCAGAGGGTATGGCATCAGGGCGTTCCAGATGCCTTTACTGGTGCTTTTGCTGGAGGATTATTTCAAATTAACTTCAGTCTCTTGGAAGACAGTGAAGACGAGAGTGCTATTTCCCATTTGTAAACAAAATGGTGAATAATTATGGGAGAAACCAAGACAGGCGGGTTTCTAGGAAATGTCACATCTGCAGGTCTTAATTTTCTCCAAGCATTGTTGCCCTGCCCCTCTCTTCCTGTTGCTCATCGCCTCCCAGGTAGAATCCTGAACACTACCTGGTTACAGGGCAGTTGGTGGCCTCACAGACACTCGACAAAATCACTACAGATGCTCCTGCTGTCACAATAATAGGGAGATTGACAGATGGGGGAGGGGGAGAGGACAGAATGGAGCTCTTAAAATGTTATAAAATTTTTAAAAAGTATTTTGTATGTGTTGGCAAAAGTAATAGTTATTGTATAAATTTTAAAAAAGATTGAAAGCAAAGGGATGAACATAAAAATTACCTGTTATTCTATCGCCCAGAATAACCATTGTTTATCATTTCAGTATATTTACTTTGACTATTTCCTCTCTCTCTCTCTTTCTCTATGAAATAATATTCTTTCCTCAATAATACAGAATAAAGGTAGGCAAGTGTTTTCTGCATAAAGGCCAGATAGTAAGTATTTTCGGCTTTGCTAGCCATACAGTCTGTGTTGCAACAACTCAGCTCTGCAGCTATAGGACATAATCAGCCACAGACACCCAAACGTGATGGAGGTGGCTGTGTTCCAACAAAACCATTTACAAAAACAGGTGATTGGGCAGGGTTTGTCTCATCGCCATAGTTTGCCGCATTCAGGAGAGCAAAGGTGGACACAGTGAGACTGGTTAGGCGCCTGTTGCTATGACCCAGTTGAGATGTGATTGTGACTCTGACCAGATGACCATTGTGATGGGTGAGAACTGGTCATCAGGTTCTGCAGCCAGCAGGATTCACTGACGATTTGGAAGTGAGGCATGAGAGAAAGGGAAGTGCCAAAGGTGACAGCAAAGATGTTGGCCTGCACAGCTAGAAGCATGAAGTTCCCATTTCCTGAGATGAGAAAGACCCATCCGAAGAGGCGCAGAACAGATACTTTGGAGAAAGAGCTTAGTTTTAGAAAAGTTTAATTTAGATGCCTAAATTGTAGATGTTTGTCACCTAGGTGATGGTATCAAGTGGAGTTCAAGGGAAAGTTTCGTCCTAGGAGTGACATTTGGGTGTCAGCAGGACCTGATGGTGTTTACAGACACAAGTCTAGATGAGGTCACCCAAGGCGTATAAAGAGGGAAGAGACCATAAGTCCCACTATGTGCCAGGCACGAGTCTATCTTCTGGAGATTCAACAGGGGCAAAAGAAAGTGCCTGCTCTCACAGAGTGGCTCATCCAGCTTTGAGATGTCGCTGCAGCTGGTTGGACATGGGGTTGAAGCCTGCCACCAACCACTTGTCTCAATCACTTTCTTTCTTAGAAATTTCAAAATGAAGCACAAGCAACACATAACTTCAGGAATGGGGTAGCATGCACTTAGGAAAAGAGAAAACCATTGATTCTGGAGAGAGAGAAATGAATGAAAGATACATTTAAAAAGAACACAAGAGAATACTATCAGTTGATTTAAGACAACTTTTTTGGTCCTTTCTGAGGTCCTGTTACACTCATTGTCTGTGGGTTGGTTCCAAGAGATTCTCCTGTATATTCACACTAAATTGCCCACATTTGCGAGCTAGCTTGAAGGAGGTTCTGGTACTTACAAGCAGAGAAAACATCCATAGTCAACAGTAATTGAGATGGGTGAAAAAAATAGAGCATTCCAATTGAAATCTTAACTGCGAGAGCATCTCCTAAATAATCCTTTTCATTTTCCCAACTCAAGAATTCACTTGTTACTAAGAGACAAAGTTAAAAATAAAAAATATCTACAGAGGCTGTATGAGGCCCTTACACCATTTCGCTGAGAACCTTGTGTCTCTGTATATGTTGAAAAAAAAAATTTAATGCTTAAATTACTTCTGTTAAAATACATTAGTTTCTCAAGAGATTAATTAATTTAAAATATATCTATTAAAGGGGCAACATGAACCTAATCGATTAGGAGAACTAAATACCATTTTGATCTCAAGGCCCAATTTTTTTGAAAGGCAGCGTCCCCAGGGGGAGCGTACTGGAGAAATAAATGCACCCCCTCAGCATCGCAGACACGTGGCACCGCATCTTGGGGTCTCCTCAAGGCCAGAGCCTTTACACAGGCAGCCAGGACGCCTGAGGCGTCCACAGAAGTCCTTCGTGTGGCCCACGTCAAGTTATGAAAATATATATATATATATATATATATATATATAAAACTAGACTGGAAAATTCCAGAACTAAGGGAATTCAGAAGATCTGACAATCTTGGGTCCAGAATCCCCTTCAGCAGCAATCACCGGGTCAATGCCCTCTTTATAAACAGGGACCACGACTTGCTATCTCAGTATGGCCTTTGTTCATTTACACCGGTGGCTCCCAGCGAGGGTGACTTCACCCTTTAAAGGACATGTGGCAATATCCAGAGACATTTTTGATGGTCACGCAGGGCTGGGGGGTGGGTGCTACTGACATCTAGTGGGTAGAAACCAGGGATGCTACTAAACATCCCACAGTGCACACCACAGACCCCCTCAACCAAGAAAGAATGACTCATCCTGAAATGTCAGCGGTGACACAGTTCAGATACCCTGGTGCCTACCTACTCCCTGGCCGCTCTACGAATGTGAATATGCAATTCCAGCAGTTTCTCTGAAGCTAAGCAAGAATAATATAAATAGTTCCAAAAACGCTATAGTTTTTACTCCCCTATGCTTCTCTGAGTACGTTGGACAAGAAGACTCAGTGATTCAAGTGTGACAGCAACATCTAATGTTTGAATATTTATTATGTGCCAGACACTATGCTAAGCGAATTTACATATACAAACCCATTTAGGCCCATAACAACAGAATTAAAATTACAATATTACAGATGACAGAAACCCCTCTCAAACAACCTTTGAACAGGAAACTCTTTTATTGGCGCAAGTACTTAGATGCTGGAGAAACACAACCTGGATTTGAATCCCGGCTCTGCTGCTTGCTGGCTCTGTGACACTGAGTAAGTTATTAAACCTCTATGGGCCTCTGTCTTCTCACCTGAAAATGGCATAGTAGTAACACCCAGCTCATCGGACCATTATGAAGAAAAAAGAGTTATTGCATTAGAAGTACTCAGAACAGTGTCTGGTCCATAATAAGCGCTCGGCAAAAGTTAGTTATTATTGTTGTTTTTCTGCTGTTTCTGGCTCTTCTTTCTCTGTTTCTTCTTCTTGCTTGACTAAATAAATGCTCAGGTGGTAAATAGGAGTGCCAGTTCCAAGAGTTCAAAATATTTCATCAAATCTCTTGCTTACATCCTCTCTCCCTCTTGTCCTCAGCTTTTATTTCCTCCGCTTCTATTCTTAGTCACTCCCTTTCCCAAGCGTTGACAATACGGCCATGAACACTCCCTGTCCATATGCTAGGAGCTTAGCTAAAGCAGTTAAGTTCCAGAAAAAGTCTGGAGCTGGCTCTCCTTGGTCCTGTTGTGTCATCCTTAAACAGATCAGTGTCACCAGGAGTGGAAGAAGCACATGAGTTGAGCGTCCACCCCTGGACCGGGGGAAGGAGTCAGCGCCCTTCGCACCACACTCACTGGGAGGCTGACGTCGTTTCAAAAGAAATCTCAGCAGGCAAAACGGACAATGCTACGACTGTTCCCATTTTACAGAAAACTGTCTCAGTAAGATTACATAATTTTCACAAGGAGACAAAGCAAGTAAGGGTAGTAAGAAGAATTCACATTCTGGCTTTTTAACATTCAGGAACAACACAGTATTAGGAAAACCTATAACAATAGATCAAAAGAAAAATGACAGTGTCATCATAGATGTTTGAGAGCTTTTAATAGGAGTCAATATCCTCTCTTGATAGATAGTCTATTCTAGCATCAAACTGAAAAAGGCAATTGGAGAGATTTTTAAGAAGACGACTTTAGATTGCTGTTAAGGGACTTAGAAGAAGACTTTTTTAAAAAAATGGATATTTGTATGATTTTCATTTTTGTAAGTAAATCTATGTGTTTAACATGATTTCAGTAGAAATGCTATTGCTTTTTTTGAACTAAAAGATCTAATTCTAAAATATAATTTAAAATATACAAATAAGAAGAGTTGGGAGAATTCTGCAACATATTCTAATATATAGTAATTAAAACCTGATGTTTCTCATGCGGTATAAACAGACCAATGTTGAATAGAGTTCAGAAATAGGCACAAATAAATATGGGAATTTATTATATGACAAGAGTCTTATTTAAAATCTGTTTGGAAAAGATTGATCATTCAATATATGATGTTAAGGCATCTGAATAGCTATCTGGAAAAAAAAGAAAAAGAAACCCTGCCTCATACTACACAAACTTATTATGCCAGATGTTCAAGCATTTAAATGTAACCTATTAAAATGAACCTATTATTTCCTAGAAAATGTGGAATAATTGTTTTCATAGTCACTGAATGGAAAGGCTTTTCTAAAGAAATGATGCAAAATCCAAAAGCCATAAAAGAAAATTTTAATAAATTTGACTATATAAATATTATATAGTTGGGTTGAATTGACTTGCTCAAGTCCTAACCCCTGGTATCTATGAATGTGACCTTATATAGAAAGAACGTCTTGGCAGATAGAATCAAGTTAAGATGAGATTATACGGGATCAGGATGAGCCCTAACTCAATGACTAGTGTCCTTAGAAGGGGAGAGATATTTGGACACATGGACAGGAAGAGGAGGGCCTTGTGAAGACAGAAGCAGAGACTGGAGTTATGTTGCCCCAAGCCAAGGAACCCCAAGGATTGCTGGTCACCACCAGAAGCTGGAAGAGCCAAGGAAGGATTTTGCTCTAGAACCTTTGGAGGAAGCATGGCTTTGCCAACGACTTGATTTTGAACTTCTACCTCCACTCCTCCAAAGTGTAAGAGAATAAATTTTGTTTTTTACCACCCAATTTGTGATCATTTCAGTAGCCCTAGAAAACTAATACAAATATTTAAAAAGAATTCGCATGGGGGAAAAATACACCAAAAACAAAACGAAAATACAAATGGAGAAAATATTTGTAACTCATGTGACAAAGGAGTAATTTCCTTCACAAGTAAAAAGCTTCTGTAAGTTAGTATTTTTTCAAAAAGCCAACTACTTGATAGAAAATGGGCTCACGAAGTTCTGTAATAAAGTTCTTATAGCTTTGTTGGGAGAAATTAAAGAAATAATTTACGCATAACTCAAATACGGTGACTATCTAATGGGTAGCCTCAGGTCTCCCCTTCCACCCACTTTGAGACTATAGACATTTCCTTATATTCTTCCTTATCGCTTTAGTGACTAAGTAGATGTTATTGAATATTTTTTAGGGTGTCATATACCATGCAGTAAAACATCATTTTAAAAATTGCTTTTCCAATACATGTCTATTCTTTCCTCAAAGCTCCACTCCGGGCATCAGTGTCTTCTAGTTCTCTCTTTTTTCTTCAGTCCTATGATTCCCGACCGTGCCTCTCAAATATTTCCCATTCCCCTAGAAACTTAGCTCTCAGCTTGTATGACAGCCAGCAAAACTAAAGCCTAGCAGTTAGCTGATCCAGCCTTAGAAGGTGTTCAGGTGCCAACCATTGAAAATCCCATGGAGTTCATCAACCCGATCACTTTGTCTTTCCTTGGAGTAGAGAAAGAGGGAAGGACTCTGTTGCTAGGAAAATGAGATCTGCCCCAGATGGCCACAGATCAGGGCTGGTTTCATCGATGCGCAACCTGAGCCACCTCACCGGACCCTCACTCAGGAAGGCCCTGCAATTCGTTTAATGCTTTGCTGTCACTGTCTTGAAATTCCCATAATTCTTGAACAAGGGGCTCCACATTTTCATCTGCACTGGTCCCCACAAAGTCTACAGCCAGACCTGACAAAGAAGCTATTCAACTAACAGATATTATTATCCAAGCACAAAGGATTTATCCTCTGAATAGTTCGAGAGACAGCATCTCAGAGCTCGATATTCCAAAATTTAAACAATAAGTAAATAAATAGAAAATGAAAAAGCAAATGGGGAAGAGGGGAAAAAAAAAAAAAAAAAAACGAGCTTCATGAACTCCAAAGCCAGGAAAACTGGCACCGTTGCCTCTAGCAAGATGCTATCTGACATCTTTTGGCTGAACGCGTCCTTTCATGGGGTGATTAAACAGCAAATATCTCTGAGTAGCATAATGTTTATTAGACGTTACTCTGTTAGGGCAGCTTGTGTTTTCCCTGTATTCTGTTTCCATGTTCGAGTGTGTACAATTTGTTGATTTAAATAAAATTTAAAACAAGCCGTGCTGCTTGAAGAGCTGCTGACAGTGCCTCGCGGAAAACTTAGATTTTTTTTTTTTATTAGGAAACAGTTCTGTTTCTGTGTCATGTTTTTCTGCATCATGCCTCTTCCACAACCCCCACCCTGTTCTTAGCAATATAGTACAGCAGGCTAAAAACCAATATTTTTACTTTTTGGAATGTTCATTCAGCTCTCTGAAATACTTTTACTCATGAGGCAAGGATTCTATTAGTCCCTCCCTTGTCCCCCAGTTTATTAGAGGGACATGAGGGTCAGCTACATTTGAATACCAGGCGTAACACACATCATTAAGTTTTAGATTTTTTTGGAGTGCTGGTCTTTCATTCAATATTTTGATTTTAAAAATTAATTATGGCAAAGTATGGAGAAGTGAGTCCTCTTTCAGTCACTGGATAGAACGCCAATGTCTCTTTAAAATAAGATACCTATGCTCTTGACTAAGCATTTGCTTCTCTGCTTATGCCCTGGAGAAACCTTTCCATGAGGACAGAAGGGGACATGTGCAAGGATGTACATCACATTCTTTGGGGAAGTGTAATAACCAGAAGCAACCTACGTGTCTATCAGCAGGGAGATGGCTCTGAAGTGTGAAAGAGCAATATTCAAAGGTTCAAAAGAATAAAAGGGATCTCTATGTGCCTACATAAACAAATCCTCAAGACACATTTTTGAAGGAAAAAAAAAAAGCAAGTTGCAGAAACGTCACTCAGCATCTGAGGTCTTTGTTAACAACCAAAAGGTTTGGAAAACACGAAACAATATTTTGTGTATCTGTAGCTGCAAACACGTGCATGAACCTTAGGAAACAGAAGGAAAAGCAGCAAATTAATATGGAGGTTACCAAATCCGTGGAGCAGGGTGCCAAAAGGGACCTCAGCTGTATTTGTGGGGTCAGGCTTTGTGTGAAATTTTATGCATTTTTTATTGTTTAATGACAAATGTTTTTGACTGACACAAAAATGTGCTATAGAAATTTGAGTTGATATTACCTAAGCAGTTCTCTATTGTAAAGGTTTTACATATCAACTATATGTGATGGGCATGTGGAGTTTATATGGAGTATTCCTGTATTTCTTCATATAAAATTTCTGAAGATTTTTGAAAAGTATTCCATAAATTCAGAACTATCAAAACAAATGCCCAGGGTAGGACAAAACCTGCCCTGGGCTTTGGAGCATAGCAATCACCCAGCAAGAGGATACCTAGCCTCACAGAGCTTCTAGTCCTGTGCATTTCTTGACAAAACATGGCCCAAAGATCACTCACCAGAGAAACAGAATTTGCAAACATGAGCCACAGAAACCAGCAGTCGTATTGTTTCCCAGGAAATTGCCATGTACACCAGGTGTTCTGAAGCCATCCCTAGTGGGAAGAATTCTCATCCCAAATGTCCTTTCCCTATTCCCTAATAAATTATCCTATTTTGCTTTTGCACAGATTTTCCATTTTCTTACTAATGTGTTTAGTTGTTGATCTCTCCACGACCCTGGATTCTTCATATGGGCAGGGTCCGTGTCTATATTATAGTTGGCATAGCCCCAGCATCCAAAAGCACCACGCCAGGCACCTTGCTACCCAACAAACATCCAAATATCCAACCGGTGTCCAATGAGTATCACTTACATGCATGGATGAATGAATAAAGCTGGGTGGACTCATCCTCCTTCATCTCCTGGAGGTGGAGGTCCCTGTATGGACGTTTTATCACCTCCCGTCATACCAGAAGTCTTATTTTGAGAAGAAAATAATGCAAATAATTAGAATTTCCACTTGTTAAGGGCCTTACTATGTGCCACTCGCTTTATAGGATTTTGTTTCCCTAGCGTTTTTTTTTCTTGTTACTGTCGCTACATAATGAACTACCCTAAGATTTAGTGGCACGAAACAGCCATTTTCACCTACTCTCAAAATGTAAGTGAGGAAGTTGGACAGAGCACCGGAAGTGGCCACATTCTATTCCACGTCTAGCGGGGTTCAGCTGGGAAGGCTTGGGCACTAGGGGTGACTCAATGGTTGGGAGACGAAATTATCTGACGTGTCTTCTCACATGGCTGAGGGTTAATGCTGTTTGTCAGCCTGGATTCAGCTGGATTTGTTGACAGTGACACTCATGTGTGGCTTTCCCACGGGGCTGCTTGGGCTTCCTCTCAGCATGGCAGTCTCAGGGCACTCGGACTTCTTGCTTAGGGTCCAGATGTGAATGCCTTCTGTCACAAGGCAGAAACTGCATCGCCTTTTATGCCCAAGACTCAAAAGGATTACAGAATCATTTCTGCCACATTCTACTGGTTACATGTGAGTCCGGAGCCTACCCAGATTCAAGAGAAAGAAAATTAGACTCTACTTCTACGCTGGGCAGTAGATTCGTTCTAGAAATCACAGAACAGAAAATACTGTCACTGTCATCTTTGGGAAACACGATCTACCACACCTTCATAACGATCCTGCAAATAGGTGTGAATAATCCATTTCACAGACAAGGGAGCAGGTGCAGACAATACATCATTTGCTCAGAATGAAACAGCTAGACAGTATGTGGCTGAACAAGGATTCAAACTCAGGTCTGTCCGTCCTCAAAGCTTTCCTTCCCCACACCTCACTGCTGTCACATCAGGTGGAGGTCATATTTACTTGTTTCATCCTTCCTTCATTGTTTATCAGGGAGACATAGCCAGATCCCAAATGTTGCCTTGTGTAGAGTCTATGTCTTCTTGCAATTTACAAATGGCATTGCCGGTGCAATAACCTGCCCCTCTGTAGTTAATAGGCAGGCATTGAAATGAGTCCCTTCAGAAGGTCCAGAGAAATTGCTATTAAGAAACCAGAGTTTGAGCAGAGCTTGCAACTTCAGGATGGCAGCTGATCCACGGTGATCGTTCACTCCAGTGAAAAATGATCCTTCGTCTCTGTGACACAATTATTTGGGTATTTACCACAAAGGCCCTTAAATGGGCCCTTTTCGATCAGAAAATACGAAATAAGCTGAGGCGGGGGGGTAGCTAAATTTAAATGTAACTGCTCGCATTGTTTTGCCCTTAGATGGATGGCGGGTCCGCCTCATTATTCACCAAGCACAGACATGCTACCCAGAGTGATCTAGCAACTTGTGAAGATAAATCACAAGCAGGACGGCTGCCATCACTGTCACAGAGAGAGCGCGGCTCTGGGGGCTGACGGAGTGTGGGAGCAAGTGCGCACAGCGGCTCCGCCGGTGCGAAGGGAGAGAGAAAAAGGACCCAGAGAAAGGAAAACAGAAGAAAAGCAATAAAAATTCTATGTCTCCCCCCGTGTTGGTCCCAAGCGCCATGCTTTTGAGAGAACTAATGTTTTTGTGAATCCCCAACAGGTCAGAGAGAAGACAGATGGCAGGTTACCGAAGCAGGAGGGGAGGGAGGTTATGAATTTAACCATCCAACAAGAAGAAAACACAGATTCAGTATGTAGCTGAGGAGCAGAGGGAAGAAAGCATCCAGACACTCTAAGAATCTGAAGGGAGTTGTATTTTCAGGATATTTTTAGATAAAATCTTCTACACGTGGCACAAAGCTGAGATCCTCCCAAATTATCTTTGTTTATGCTATTTTTATACCCTGTATTTTGGGGCTGATAAAAGCAACATCTTCTAATAATATAAATTTTAACAAACACAGAAAAATGTATAAAACTCTATAATCTTTTCCTCCAGGAGCAACCAATATAAATATTTTGTGATGTAGCCTTCTGCTTTCTCTTGTGACATGACTATGTGTACTGCAAAAGTGAGCTTACATGAAACCGCATATTCTCTGACTTATGATTTTTTTCACATATCATCAGTATCTCAATTGTGTCAATAAGTAGACATTTATGTATTCATTTTTAATAAACAAAAAATTTTCTCTTGTAACATTATTTCATCAATCCACTATTCACTGGATATTTAGGACTGTGGATTTTTTCTTACTGTACATAATAGTACAAAAACATCCTTGCACATAGATCTTTGTATGCTTGTTTCCTTTAAATACATTGCTCAAAGTGGAGTTTTTCAGAAAAGTGAGGCACGTTACTAAAGGCTTTTATACATATTGTTAAATCTTCGTAACTTGTGCCAAGAATTGTGTGAAGTCAAAGGTAAAAGTTGATGCAATATTCATATTTTTTTATTTCTTTCCTTTCCTCCCCGTCTCTTCCTCCCATTCCTTCCTTTGCGTCTTTCTCCCGTCAGTGAGTGCATCAGCAGCTCCCATCGTGGAAGCAGTTTCTTGGGCTCGTGTTGCGTACAGACCAGCGCGGAGGTCAGCCAGCCTGGTCCACCACCTGCTCTCCTTCAGCCTGTGAGCTAAGAATAGTGTTTATGTTTTTAAAGGAGTGATTAAAAAAAAAATAAGAATAATGTTGTGCTACATAAAATCATATAAAATTTGAATTCCAGAGGCCATAGATAAAGTTTTATTGAAACATGGCCACTCCCATTTGTTTATATATTGTCTATGGCCACTTTGGCCCTAAGACAGCAGAACTGAGTAGTTGGAAGAGACCTTGTGGCGCACAAAGCAGAAAATAGTTACTATCTGGACCCTCTACGGGAAAAGTTTGCGGGCCCATGGAGTAGCAGAAATAATGTTTTTAACTGTCCATGGAAGCGGGGCTCTGCCCCACGTGTAAAGTCAAAGGTAAAAGTTAATGCAGGTGAGAGTCAGGCAGTCAGCAGGCCTCCTGGGTTCAAATTCTAGCTCGGCGACTTGTCAACCTTCATTAAAACTCTCAATGCTACAACTGCCTCACTGGCAGAATGGAAATTATATACACCATCCACAACCAGCATTGTTGGATGAAATAAAATGAGATGTGAAATTGTCCAGCATAAATACCTAGCACATAGTCAAAGAATGTTGTTGTTGTTGTTTTTATTTGCTCTTTGCTTCTGGAAATTTAACCTACAACTTGTCCTGATGTCTTCAGTCCTGGAGTTTTCATTTCTTCTGTTATTTCCTCATCTTTGAGTAACTTTGGGGTCCAGACACAGTGGTACCAACATCACCAAGATAAGCTTTGTGGTCTGAGAAGACTTCCTCTCCATAGTCCTTTTTTTTTCTCTTCTGTGTTTCAAGCACCTTGTTGTTTACTTTTTCATATATGAGGCATGTTAGAATAACCTACCTTCAGGTCTCAAAAGAATGAAGAAGCCGTTGACATGTCATGATGGAAGGTAGCTGGCCTCACTGAAGATACCAAATGTCCTCAAGAGTTAGGGCTAAATGACCCTCTGGTCTGGAAGGCATGTGACCTAGACTTGGACCAATGCCTATAGGTGTCAGCTCGCAGTACTGGGTTCAATGTCGCAGCTTTTTTTTTTTTCCCATTTACAATGTGCTTCACGTGCTCTTCTGTGTATAGCCCTGGCCTGGGCAGTTTGTGGGCATGGGAAAAACAGAAGGGACATTTTCTCCAGGAGTACACACAAATCTCTTTAAATTATCTTTCACAAACTTGACACAGAGCTTGGCTGCGTCTACAAAAAGCTCTGAGCGTAAATTAAGCGCATTCCTTCTCGTTTAAAGGAAAAGCATTAAAATGAACATCCCTTAGGCGGTCCTGAGCACCAGACCTGTGCTGGACACAGAGATACAATGGGAGCTTTCTCAGCTCTGCCGTCTGCATCCTCGTTTCTTCTCATTCGGTCCGTCCGAGCTCGAACGTCGCCGCCTCAGACCCTCTTCCCTGAACGCCCCATGTGAAGAAGACCCCGCTATTACTTTCCAAAACGGCCCAGTGTATTTCTTTCATAGAACTGAAGAGAGAAATTATTCCATTATTTATTTGTTCATTTGTTTATTATCTCTGCGCCAGCCCAACTAACACTTAAGCTCCATGAAAGAAGGAGCTTGTCTGTCTCATTCATCAACGTCCCCAGCACGTACACAGCATCTGCGTGAATAAATATTAGTTTTGACCCTTAAAACAGCCATATTTTTACCCCTCATTAAGACAAACCTTCCTTCCTCTCGACCTTCATCTCTGCGTCCGTCATACTGAGTTCTTGTCACTTTCCTGACAGATGTTTTTTCTCTCTTTCACACAGGTATGTCTTGTCCTGAAGCACCCCTCAGTCTCCTCAGTTCCACTTTTACTTCTTGCCCAACCATCTCTTGTTCTTCAGGTTTCAGCTCCTGGATTGCTTCTGTCAGGAAGCCTTCCAGGATACTCCCCCACACCCCTCCAGGGAGGGCCATCATCTGCTCACCCCATATGGCCATCCTCACTTGCTTAATTGTCTCTCATCCCCATTAGAACTGGCAGCAACACCATGGCTGGCACATAGTAGGTGCTCACTTGATGTGTTCGTAATCAAGGAATGAATAAACATCAAAGAATTTTTTCTATATTCATAAAAATAACCCACCTTTTTTTACCACTGACCACAAAATGTAGGTTACTCACTAAGCAGACTATGCAGCACTTATTCTGATATATAAAGTCTTTCCACGGGAAAAGACCAATGGAAAAAGGGACACAGACTATTCACAGACAGTTCACAAAGGATAAATGTATTTTATAAATAAATATATTACAAGATACTCAATACCCGAATCAAGAGAAATATGTATTAAAATTTTTACTAGGAGACCATTTTTCCTTTTCCAGTTTGCAAAAATTAGTTTGATAATACCCTTGGAGAGAGAGAGAATGGGAACAGGCCTTGTTTATGAATGATGGCAGTGTAAATTCTGCAGCCTGTATATAGGACGATTTGGCAATACTTATCAAAATTACAGGTGCGCTTATCCCTTGTCCCATCCAGGCCACTTCCAGGTGTTTATTCTACAGACACCCTCCCATGTGCGTGGAATGACAAGCATTCAAGGTTGTTTACTTCAGGGTTGTCTATAAGAACAAAAGTTTGGAAATCCCCTACATGCCTTTAGATTCAGGGAGCTGAATGAATAAGTGATGCTGTGGCCACATGTTGGAGTTCATTGCCTCTGTTTATTCAAAAGAGACAATGTTCTTCATTAACTGGTATGGAATGGTATTCAAGTTAAAAGACTTTAGGTTAAAAATAAAGTGAGGTGGAAAACGATGTGTATAATGTATCACCATTTGTACAGAAAAGGTGGAAAAAGAGTGGAGTGAGTGAGTGTGTGTGTGTGTGTGTGTGTGTGTGTGTGTGTGTGTGTGTACATGCACATGCTTAGATATGTGTGCATTTATTTGTGGAGGCAAAAAATATCCGATTAATAAGAGACTGAGAGAAGGGTTGCAGGACGGTTGAGAGGCAAGGTGGGAGGAAAGCTGTTTTACTCTGAATAACTTTGAATAATTTTGAGTTTAGAACAACTGTGTGACTAAATCATCAATTCAAACATAGTGGGGAAAAAAGGTCGGGAGGAAAAGAAAGGTAAGGAGGAAGAGAGAAAGAGAAAATAAGCCCTGGACTAAGCAGAGTAAACTAAGCTGCTCATGGTAACAAGGCTACATATTTTCAACTTTACCTGCCCCTTCCTCCCTGATGGTTCTAGTAAAGTAAGAAAATTGGAGAGGCAAGCCAAGCCTCTCACCTCTTTCCTGAACCTCCTGGTTTCTCTGATGTTTCTGCAATAAGAGAGCTGATTCGAGCCTCTAAGCCTCATCTATCTGCTGACCAAAGAGACAGATCCCACCACCCACATAGCCGTCCAGAAAGACCCTCCTCCCTGGCACGTGGGAAGACGCAGCCCCTGTTCCTGGGGACGGCCCTGTGATGTTGATTGCTGCAGCAGCTACTGTCAGAGCTCACTTCAGCAGAAAGGATTAGACTGTCCTGAATATGTCAATCAGATATCAAAGATAAATGAAGTTTGAAAAAATAAAATGTGCGATTTATTTTTAAAAAATAGTCTCTGGGAAACACCCAGAATGCACTTTGAAAAATCTAAGGGAAATATGTCACGCAAACAAATCCGAGCTCTGCTGTCCAACTTTAATTTTTCACCGATATCACTCAAGTGAGCTGCAGCCGGCCAATAAATAAAGACTCCCCAGCCCTAATGGCCTCCAATTTCCATTCGCTATGATGGAGGGCCCGCTCCCAAAGATGCACCTGCCCCCTCGCTTCAGCTCCGTCCACCTCCCCTTTCCAGGTGCCCTGGGAGCTGACGAGCCGGCCCAGCCTTCGGTGCCTTCCCCCAAGGACGTCCAGCCCTACAGCTCCCAGGACAGCGTTCGCCAAGCCGTCTGCTGAGCTGCCTTGGCATTGCTTGCTGGTTGGGCTTGGTGATGTTTGGGGTTTTAATTCACTTTACTAAAATTGCCTTTCATTCACTTGGTGACAGGTAGTTATTTGTTTTCAGGGTTCCATTTGACATTTATTGTTAGCGCAAAACACTAATAATAATAATTAGCGCCTTTTTAGAGTTGTCTGGGGTTTTCGTGCTGCTGCATTATTACTATAAAACATCCGATGCTTTGCTGTATATAAGATAGTATGATGGTATTTAAATGTAACAAAGGGGTTTATTATACTCAGGCCAGATTGCAGTATCTCTGAGTCCCCCTCCCCCGTGAGCAAGCCAAGACTTAATATCCTCCAAACTTGTCTGCAATGCTAATACCTATCCTTTTTTTTTTTTTTTTTTTTTTTTTTTTAAATAAGAGGAAAACCTCAGCCAGCCATGTGTAGATGTGTGCTTTGGATTTTCCTTAGAAACAAACAAGCAAATCTAGGGTTTATTCCCTAGAACGTTGCCATTCAGTGAGGTAGCCCCTAGCCACATGTGCCTTAAAATTAAAAATACTTGAAATTAAACAAAGTATTCAGTCGCTCGGCTGCACTAGCCACTTTTGGGCGCTCAGTAGCCACGTGCGGGTAGCGGCCGCCACGCTGAACACTGCAGCTGCGGGACTGTCCATCTCTGCAGAAAGTTCTTTTGGACACCACTCCAAAGGCGACCCAAGGGCCCGCAGCATTGGCTTGACCTGGGGATTCCTTTACAAATATAGTCTCCTAACAAGACCTAGTGAAAAAGAGAGTCCCAAGTGATTCATTTGCACACGAAAGGTTGAAGAGCACTGAGAATCTAGAACAGGCGTCAGAAAGCTTTTTCTGTCGAGGGCCAGATGGTAAATATTTGGGGCTTTGTAGGCTATACAGTCCTGTCACGACGACTCAGCTCTGGCATTGTAGTAACAAGGACAATAGCGACCGTGGACAATACGTAAACAAATGGGCATGGTCGCGTTCCAATAAAAGTGTATCGACATTTGGCCCATGACCCATCATTTGCTGATCCCTGTTCTACAACACTCTTTAGATGTCCCTCTGAGTACTATTGATATTACTTAATTCACTGCTGGATCTCAAAGACGAAGCATCTCTGATCAAACATTCAGGTCTGTGATCTTAGAAGAGATATTTTCTTGGACTGTCTCTTTATTTCTCCATCCCTTGTTTCTAAAGAAAGTGACCAATCTGAGCCAATAGAGGTTAATGACAAAAAGAATGAGTGTGCCAGACAAAGAGAACAAATCAATAAGGAAAGGAAGAGGGTGGGCTGCTTTTTCTGTCGACCAAATCTACCCCAGTTGAACCATATGCAGAGAGGCTCCTGCGGTGATGTATGATAAACTCCAGTTGGCCATTTAAACTCTAATTCCATGAAGCAGGAGTAGTACCTCAGGAGGAAGCAGATGGGTGAAATCAAGGAGAAAGGCACTTAGCTCACTTTTGGTTTCTACCAAGTTCTAGATAAAAGACAAATCTCCATTAGGCCATACCAGATTTCATGAGGGTAAAATTGAGACCGAGCACCAAGAAGATGCTTGGTCGGGTAGGTCCTGTATGATGAGACACCCTGTATTCATAATCCAGGTTTCTTATTTGTTAGCTCTCTGACTTTCAACAAGCCAAACCTCACTCTGCTCATCTGAAATATAAAATAAAAATATTATCCACCTCGGTGCTATTATGAGAAATGAATGAAATAATAGATATCAAGCTGCCGGAGCACAAATTAGCACATAGCACATGCTCCGTAAACACCTGCTACAAAAATTACGTCACATCCCCCTTGTGTTTGACATATGCTAACCACACGAGGGGAGGAGTGACAATCCCACTTCATAAATGATGAGAGAGAGGGGTCCAGAACACGGAAACGACCTTGGGAAGCACACAGGTGGTGAGAGGTGGTGCCCAGACTGGACGCAGAGTTCCTGCCAGCTTCCCGTGCTTTTTCTTTAGCTGTGTCACTTACCCTAGAGAACCACTTACAAGGTGGTTTTTATTTGTCTTTTTGTTTTTAGTATCCTTTTCTCCCATCTCCCCCCAAATATCCCATCTGTCCTTTCAAGATTGATGTGGTAGTGAGTCTGGGCATGTGCATCCCCCGTCCAGGAACTGGGCATGGCCCTAGGACACTTTCTATGAGCAGCAACATGGTGGCCAAGAGTGACCAAAAGTCAGCAGGTAGGGAAATCCTGGTCATATACTCCAAAGAGTCGAATCCTCCTGACCAACGATGAGTTTCTCTTCAAAATCACTCAGAAATTCCATTTTCCTTACACACTGCTTACAAATTTATCATTTCATCCAGAAAAGCCATTGTTTAAGAGAATGGACAAGCACAACTTGTACCTGCTGCTAAAAATCATGAAACTTAGCATCAGATGATTACCATAAAGTAAAAGATAGAGGGCCAAATAGTGCTCCAGATTTTAAAGGTGACTAACTCTTTGATCCAACAATTCAACATTTAGCAATACCTTTCTGGAAATAATCAGACAAGCGTATAGTTATATGGACAACAATATTTGTTTCAGCATTTCTAAATCAAAAACATTTTAAATTTTCCTCATTTGGAGAGTGGTGAAATAAACTACAGGATGATGGTTTATTGAATAACATATGTCCATAAGGAAAGTTAGGGAGATTTCTATTGCTGGCTTGAGCACAGTTTATTAAGTAAAAGAAATGGTGTTATAATAGCTTTCTAGTCAGACACCTTCACCTCACTCCCCACATCCAAAGCATCATCAGACCCTGTCAGCCAGAGAGCTGCACAGTAATTCCCCAGAGGACCACTTCCCATAATAGCCATTGCATCCACCCTAATCCAAGGCATATTTACCTCTCACGCGGACTCCGGCACACATTCCCTAACTAATCCTCCTGCTTCTTTTATTGCTCTTCTAAAGTCTTCACGCGACAACCAAACCGAGCTGATAAGAACACAAATCAGATTAGAGTGAAATCCAAGTCATCTCCTGTGTGTGGCCCACGAAGTCCCATCTGAACTGGCCTCTGCCTTATCACGTAAACAAATGAACTTCATCTCTTTCTACTCTCCACTCCCTACATGGACTGTCTTGCCACCAACACCATTTCCATCTTGTTGCCTTTGCACTTCATGCTCTGCCAGGGTGACTCTCTTACCAGCACTTGATGTGGCCTAAGAGCTTCATCCATTCTAGTTTCTGTTCAAAAGCCCCCTCCTCAGAGAGTCCTTTTGTGATTAAAGTCACCTCCACCACCACCGCTCCACTATCATCTTCATCCCATGAAACATTTGTTAAGCACTTATCACTCCCCATCGTTATTTTATATATCAGTGTATTTACTTGTTTACTCTGTCCCTTCCATCACAATGTAGGCTCCATAAAGGCAGTGTCTTATAGGTGCCTCTGTTTCTGCCACAGAAAATTAATGACTAGTCTGTTTTACAAACAAATCTAAATCTATAGAACCACACATCTTTTTAAATTGTGGTTATAAACAAGCAGGCGGAATTGTGAATGTTTTCTCCTTTCTTTTCTATTGTCTATGTTTTCTGACCTCAAAAGAGCAAAAGTTACTCCTATAATTATGAAAAGCAATCAAATTTATTCAATAATAAACTAAGAGACAAAAATAGATATAACCCTTCGAGGAGCCAATAAGCACCCTTCAGAGAAAACTTTTCCAGTGAAATCTCAATTGCTAACAGGTCTTCCCTTTTCCCTTTAAGTGAATTTTGGATCCTTCCCCTAAAGCTATTCTAACTAATCATTTAGATAAAGATAATAAAGTTAAGAGTCAGATGCATAACTTCACATGCTGAAGTTCACCAGAAGGACTTGGAAGGACAATTCACTCTCTTTGCCTTGCCAGGGTTTGGTGTATATTAATCTTTTTTAAATAAAAAATCTTGATCTTAAAGAAATGTCTTATGGTATAGACTCTTCTTATCGGGCTGTCATTTTAAGTCTATTGTTGAAATTTAAGTCTCTGTTTTAACCTTATAAGTAATATTGACTACAAGACAAAAACATGACGTCAGCATTTGCAAATATTTCTGGGTAAGTAAATCCTTGTAGGAAGGAGATGGCTGACGAATAGTCCTTTGTACTTAGCTGGACCTAAAGGAGGTTTTTAGAAGAATTTCAAAGAATTTCCAAGAAGGTAAAAACGATAATGACTTCATCCTGGCATTAGGAGCAGCAGTTTATTGTAGAACTTTGACCAAAAGTGAGAAAGATCCCCCTGGAAGCCTAGAGCAATTTTTAACTAAGTCTGACCTAAGTCAGAACCTGTGGCACCAAAGAAAAGTTCTAATTTTACCCACATGGCCACATATCTTTTTTTTTCAAAAGCATCCAAACTTGTAAGAATTAGTAGCAAATATTACATCTGCTTATTTTCAGAACAGGATGTCAATTTAAGGAAATGTTTTAAACCAGATCTAGTGAATATCGTTCTCACGAAAAGTTGTGATTCTATGGAACCATTTAATATGGAAAAATGGTCAATTTTATTTAGGTATCTGAAATCATTTTCTACATCCTTTTGAGATTTTTCAGAAGAAAATATGTATAATATTCTACTTGATATGCTGGTGGAAGCATAGTAGACTTTGTGGGTAACTTAAAATTATATATATATATATATAATTTTTTTTAATATATCTCAGAAACCTTAGCAGCATGAAAGTTAAGAAATGAATTCAAACACTCCGAAAATATTCGTTTGTTTTCTTCCCAAGTTCTCTGAAACAGTGTTCAGATGAAATATTTGACTACATGAAACCATTTATTTTGGTAGCATTTCCACCATTAACCTTAGATCATCTCATAAAGACAGCCAGGAAAGAAACAAATAAACACAGCTCATTCATCATAAAGCATGATAATAGGATATTTTATGAACAGAGTTCTTTCCATCCAGAAAGATATCATGTAATTTTTACAAGGCACACAGTGGGTATTATCCAGCCAAGTACAAAGCATCCACCTCAAAATATTTATTGGTATTATTGATACTATAATAAAAAAAAAAAAAAAAGTCCCAAGACTTTTATAATAGACCCAGAACAGAAAGATGCTTACCTGACATTTAGAATGATTCTTTGGTCCTGAAATTTACCCAAGTATAAGTGAGAATATTGGAATTAAATAATCCATAAGATTTAATTGAATACTTACTATGTTCCTATTGGGTTCTAAGTAATTCAACTGATTTAAGTATTAGGCATTGTTTCTGCCACTTGCTAGAATAAAACACCTTCTCCCTCGTCTCTTCTCATGCCCATGGAGAGTTTCTGTTCCCTGGGCATGAGAAGAGATGAGGGAGAAGGTGTAACAGTAATTGAACAATGCTTCTAGAATCCTTTTATATTCCTTCAAAATTATAGCAACATCTAGACTTATCAAAAATCAGGATCTTTATAAATGTGGCTTAGACTCCAGCCTTCTTTATTCTAGGCCACCTAGTCCCAAGAATTGGTACCTTCTCTTTTTTCTCCTCCTTCCATGTAGTTTTTGTCCATGGGTGAGAAGCTAGGCCTGCTTTCTAGGTTCAGATTTAGAAGATCATCTCTCCCTCCCCTGTATCGATGCTCAACAGGTGTCAGGCAAACTTTCAGACAGCTGAGTGAGTTCCTCTAAAAACCCATTTTTCTACTCTAGGTGGGTTCTAAGCTATAGATTGAGAAGGTATTGAAAGTCCAGATTACATTAAAATGTAAGTTACACAAAGGCAGGGATTTTGCCTTTTTTTCACCCTTGTATTGTCAGGATCTAGAATAAGACCTGGCACATAGTAGGAACCTAGTAATTACCAGTTGAACAAATTATTTGTTGTTGCAGGTACAAGTAAAATTCTTCAATACATTCTATCATACTTTGATCTTCATATCTCTGAATCTAGTGTCAGTTTTTTAACTGGTTGTGACTTTGGTGGGAGATAAATGTGATTTATTGACCCTTTAAATGCCACCATTTTCAATGGACCATGAACTGATTGGAAAACAGATCTTAATGTGAAAGAAGCAGAGAAACAGGAAGTACCAGTATATGATATTGACCAGTAGTACAACAGGAATGTGATCAAAAAAGAGAGGTATCAGTGAAAAACTGTAGCAGCCTAGAACTTGAGTTTAGTTTTGAGATGACAGAATTATACATTCAGATAAGCAAACACACCAGAAAGTCATTGTCGCTGGCTATGAGAAGGGTCCCTGTATCTTCTTGCTGTATCATAATGTCTAGCACATAGCAGTCATTCACTAAATACTAGTTGAATAACTGAATTAATGAATGGTTTAGATGGTAAGCGTATGCCAGTCAATAGAACAGGAGGAATGGAATGTTATTGGAGCATGACGGATCTGCATTTGAGTCTTAGCTTTGCTATTCACCAGCTTTATGATTAAGGGCAGAGTGGGTTTAATACTTTTAGTGTCAGTTTTCTGATCTGGAAAATGGATATAAGGAGAGGCATCTTCCACATAGGAAAGCTACGAGAGTATTGATGGATACTCTGCTGTACCACCCAGGCTTCTGCTAGGAGTGCCACCTCCTTCAGCTCTCCACCCTGTCTGGCCACTGACCTCAGCCAATTAGGTGTGTCACTCTGTTGCAGATCAGCTGAAGAGGGCTAATTGTGGGCATCAACTTTCCAATTCTGAGTTCAACTGATAGCTTAAAATCAGACATAGTGGGAGTTTTTATACAAGAGGTCAGTAAATTTTTACTTAAACGGCCAGATAGTAAAAATTCCCTGCTTTGCAGTAGTCCCTGTTGCATTTACTCAACTTTGTCATTGCAGCCAAAAAGCAACCATATACGGAATGTAAACATATCATGTGACTGTCAGCCAAAACAACGTTATTTACAAAATCGGGTAGTGGGCCAGCAGGCTATAGTTTTCCAACCCCTTATCTACGTCATGGGAATCGACAAACACTGAAATCAGGCTTTTTCTTTTTTTGAATTGTCAGTTGTTAAACATTTACCAGTTCGCCACTAGAAACCACCTGACCCAAGGTCATACTTTCTTTGTGAGGGCAACTTGAAACCAAAGTCTGTTCAAAGTCAGAGAATATGAAGCAACCCTCTTGCCCACCGTGGACAACTCCGAAGGGTCATCTCATCTTAAGAGGCCCGCGTATAATAACACCCACCAGAGACCACCCTCATGGAAGAGGCATTAAACAACTAAATAGATGGAATGTCCCAGCAATTCGATGTCAACCAGCCTGTCCCTGGTCCCACTATGGACACACGGGCTCATGAACAGAGTAGCTGTGGTAGCAGAGATGGGGGCCATTCACAGCGCCAACTGTTGGACTCCCACTCACTCAAGTAGATCTATCTATTACCGCCGGTGAATGGCCAGCCTCTCAATGATAAAGGCCAATTCTGAGCCCCCAATATGGCACCATCTCTTGTAGAGATCAACCAGTCATTTCGTGGCAGGTTGGTTATATCAGAGCCTTTCTACCATGCATGACATTTCACTTTCACTGGAATAGACAGTTATGGATTTGCCATTTCTACCCACAGGTCCTTAGCCAGGAATAGTAACTGAGGGCTTACATGATTTTTAAGATTTGGCCTCTGTTTGGGCACTTTGAGCTTCTTGTGTCAAGTATCTTATAGACAAAGAGTCACAATCCTGACTGAGAAGGTCATGGTGATCAGAGGCTTAGAACCCCTCGAGCATAAGAGTTGGGTCATGCCACTAGATAAGCCATAAGAGATGCTAGCTGAGAGTGAAAAAAAATCTAAGGATAGATAAGAGACAATGAGAATGAGTGGTGACTTTAAAAGCATCTACAGTGGCAGCTGGTTCATCCTACTAATCTTCCTCTTTAAGTTTTTCCAAGAGCGGAATCCTAGAGGTGCTTCTCCCACAATTCACATAAAGGTGTGGATCTGAACTCAAGGGGTGGACTGTCGCTGACACCGTGCTGCACCACCCAGCACCCCTACTCAGGCCTGGAGGTCCAGTTTCCCAGCTTTGAGGGGGGCTGATGCCTGATAGCTCTGAGCTCTCACTGTGAATTGACTTCAGGTAAAGAGAGAAAGCTCGCCCAAGGTTGCACCCTCTTTCCGGCAGCAACCTGAGTCCAAAAACTGCTTGATGAGGGCATAAAAGAGCCAGCCCCTCTTGTCCCAATGTAGGACAACTTTGAAAGGTCATCTCAGTTCAGAGCTTGCTGTGGGATTAGCCAAGGCCATTGCTGTGACCACGACCAGTTCAAGTTCTCCGTGTAGCCAATCCTTCTACCTTTCCTTCCCCCACAGGTGTTAACAACAAGAGCACTCCCGAACAAACTTTCACACTAATCTCAGTGCAGACTCTGCTTCCTGGGGAACCCGACCGGAAACAAAAGTAAATGAAATGATGTCCCTGACATTCTAACAGAAGTTTTGGTCCTCTGCAGTATCTAAGAAAACATGAGTTTCAATCAACAGTATCAATAATGACAATAATAAGAACACCTATTATAACTGTTTACCCAATAGGAAACTAAGTATTTTACATACATTAACTCACTTTATTCTTTCAATATGTCCATTATAATCCACATTTTACAGAAAAGTAAAGGAGGCACACGGGAGTTAATTAACTTCTCCAGGTTCACACGCTTATTCATTACACGTTACCAGCCTTGGTTTGGATACGTCTGTGAAAGAGGCATATTTGTAAGAGGAGCTTAAGAATAATCCCTTTGCTTTTTAAGTCCTGTCACCCTAAACTTTGAACTTTTGAACATGGAAAATAATTTCTGCCGTTGTGCTTGAATTCCCTCATAGTCACTGAAAATTTTCATCTGAAGTTATTCTGGGAAGGGAAGAGGAGCTAATCATTTTGAGAAGTGTATTACAAACAATAACCAGCGTCTGTGAATTTTCTCATCCTTGGAAAACACGTGTATCATAGGCATAAAGTCCTTCAGAGAAATAAACTTTTCTAGTGACTTGACATTAAGTTGAGACCCCGACTTTCACTGCACTTTATCCAAATAACAGCTGGCAGATGTCTGGCCATCGTGTGGTTGACTGAATTTCCGTAATGACTAGAGGATCAATATTTCTGCTATTTCATATAACTCAATGTACTGAATCCAATTGAGGCCTGTCGGTCCTATATGGTATGTTGCCAGTAACCAAATCAATACAAAATGGTTCAGTAAGTGTTTAGTGAGTGTCTGCTATATGCTGGACATTGCACCATCACTAAGAACATAGCAGATACATTATATTCCTCAAAGAGCTTTGAGTCTAAATACATGGATTCCACACTTTATTTCTATATTACTTTCAACATTTTTAACATATTTACATGCTGTATCTACTATAATATTTTTACTATATCTTCAATGAGCTTCTTTTACTCAAATAAATTTACTTAAGAAGCTAAGCACATAACCCCTCTGAAAATTAAAAAAAAAAAAAAAAAAAAGTATCCCTTACCATTAAGAGAAGATGCCCACAAAATGGATATATAATTATAACTTCAAATAGCTTTTTAAGATTAAGTACTTAAAGCCTAAAATCATTGTGAATTACACCAATGGCACGTGTTCCATATTTGGGAATCACTTGTCTCAGATGGAGACAGATGTGAGCAGAAATAAGGAAAATAAACTATTTGATACAGTATAATGAACTGGTAAGGAACATGGACTCTGGAGCTAAATTGATTCGATTCAAATCTTAGTTCTGGCACTTAGCACCTATTAGCTAAGGAAATTAGCTTCAGGAAAGTTACTTAACCTCTCTGATCCTCAATTTCCTCACCTGTAAATGGGGATAATAGAGTAGTTATCTCATTGTGTTATTATCAGGATTAAATGAGTTAGTTTAGAACTGTGGCAGGCACTTCACAAGCATTGCAAAGAGGTTAATTGCTATTGTTACTATTGCAACATGCCAAGGGATGGGAAGAAGGGGTCTGTGCAGGGCAATTCTCAGTTCTATCAGAAGGACTCAGGAAAGGCTTCACAGAAGGGGCGATCGATCGTATGCATGACCAACGAGTAGATGTTTATCAAGCAGAAGGGAGCAGAAGGGAGCAGGAGCTAGCGATTACTCAGGCAAAGAGCATTCTGAGCTAGAATAACCTCATTTTTTCTCTTCTCTGATAAACTCGTCTGGCAGACATCTTCTGTTTTGCCTGCTTCTCTTCTTCTGGTGGTAGTACTTTGATCTTTCTTTAGACCTCCTTTTCCTCCACCCTTGGTGTGCATCCATAGGGTAAGACTGACTCCATCCCCAGTTCCAGAGTGGGCACGTGAGTCTAACCTGCCCAACCATTCATCTGGGCACAGAGATCAATGTGGTCTAAATTGAACCAGTCAGAGTGAATCTCAGGACTGTACAGAACCATCGGAAAGGAGAGTGTCCGAGTTTCCTAGGGCTGCTGTAAGACAGCCTTACAAACTGAGTGGCTTACACAGCAGAAATTTATTATCTCACGGTTCTGGAGGCTAGGTATCAAAAATCAAGGTGTTAACAGGGCTGTGCTCTCTTGGAAAGTGCTAGGGATGGGTCTGTCCTAGGCCTCTCTCCTGACTTCTTGTAGTTCCTTGGCTTATGAGCAAAATTCAATATTTATGTGGCATTCTCCCTATGTGCTTATCTAAATTTTCCCTGTTTATAAAGATACCAGTCCTGTTGGATTAGAGACCCTGCTTCTTTCAATACAACCTCATCTGAATGACTTACAGTTCCCAAGTAAGGTCACAATTCTGAGGCATTATGGGTTAGGACTTCGACCTATGAATTTGGGGGGGGGGGCATAATCCAACCCATAATGAGGAGATTCTCGTTCCACTGGTTTTAAAGTTGATAATAGGTAAATGTGATGCTTCTGGGGGTTTCATATGGGGAAGAAATACCCTTCCTGGGAATAGAGCCAATTAAGAAGGAAAAAGAGCTGACAGAGGTATAGATTCCCAGTGTCATCATTTGGGCGCCTGGACTCCACTATGCCTGAAGCATCAGAAGCAATAAATAACATCTTCATTTTTTTTTAAGCTAAAACTAGTTTGGGTTGAGTTTCTATCACAGTGAAACAAAATATTCCTGATGAAAATAAACCTAAAGCCATTTAGATTTTTTAAAAAATGTCTGGAAATTCTATGTTTCCTAAGGAAAGAGAATGGCTTATTAAAGAAATAACAACGTCAAAACAGGCTTAAGCCAGTTTTCAGGAGCCACTCCTTTTCAGACAGATGCTTTTATATCTCGTGTAGTAACTGTTAGTAGTTTGTGACATTTCTAGTCTGTCCTGGGTGTTACTAGTACCTGATAGGTCAGGCCTGTCACCTCCATAAAAGCAATGAGCATCCATAGCAGCACACTCTGTGGTGTGGAGTCCCTTTGAGAATTACTAATGTCACACTAAATCTCATCAGCCGTATTTATTCTCTCTTCATCTCTGCTATAGGAGGCTCTTCAAAAAAATAATAATAATAATAAAAAAGTCTGATTATTTTTACATAAAGATCGCTTCTCTTTGCTCCTGTGATTTGAAAACTGTAAACCAAAGCTTAGTTCCAGGGGAGTTCATTTGTCCTATGGCAAATATAATTAAGATGTAAATCTCTAGAGAGAATACCTGGAAATTAAGGTTATTGTTGATATTACTATTAATTAATAATTATCAAATACTCACTTTTTTAAAAAAAAATAGCCTTTAGGTTTTGATGGTCTCCATTATCCTCATTACGTATCAGTGAAATAAAGACAAATGAATCTCAAGCAGACGAATTGATGATTAAGACAGCCCAGAAGCGTTCAACCCAGAGTCTGTATCTGGTGGGTTTCTGTGTCAGCCTGTAGCACTCTCTGAGTTGGCTAGATTTTGACTAAGTGTTCAAATGAGAGTAACTCTTAGAGCAGCGATTTCATGACGAGATAAAGTCTGATAAATAAAGATGAGAAAAGACAAAGCCGAATTAAATCCTTCTAGCGATAGCCTATCGAGGGTCCTGGGAGGTGATCCTAGTGGGTTTTCAGAAACGCCCTTCCCTACCTTCATCACACGCAAGAAACTTTCCTAAGAAAGCATCTAATGACAGTGATAAGAACCATGTACATGAATCAATGCAGAACCTAGACCTCTTGGTTTAGATTTGGTATGATAGTCTTGTGTGTTAAATAAATACCAATAAATTATTAAAACATATTGGTTGTGTCGTAACACAGAGCCTTAACAATGTATTATGTCAGCATGTACAGCTCTTGCTCACGGAAATCCTCCATCTCTTTAATTCAAGCATTGACATCCTGTGCCAGCACAAAGCCTTTTTTATTTGAGATTGACACACGTCTAAAATTGCTTAGATTTTGTGTTGTGCTCTTAATACTTGAAACCCGGCAAATGAAATTCTATGCCACTGTGCATGAACAATGCCTTGCAAAAAAAAAAAAAAAAAAAAAAAAAATCTTAGCCTGGGGGTTCGGCTAGAGAATTGGAGAAACAAAAAGTGCTTTCACTACCATTGCTTCAAGTTGGGGGAATAATTACTTCGGTTGAGGGAAAGGGAGGGCCATTTCTAGCCCCTTGGAAAAACAGTGTATATGTTTGTCAGCCCTTAAATAAGATCACTGAATTCAGGCAGGGTGCTGTATGTGGCTCCTGGGTCACGTCGGCTGAATGGCTACCTATGTCATGGTGAAGATGTGTCAGGCATCATCTACTACCCATTCGTGGAGGCTTTTTGCTCCCTTTTTTCCTGACATGCCTGGGTTATTGTGGTAACCCTGACATACTCTCCTTTCTATATCTGAGACTAAGCTTCTCCAGTTTGCTTTCCAAAAGCTTTACTGTGTCTTCTGCTTTGGCTATAAACACAGTTGTATCTTCTTGGGATTTTCTCAAATAAAATTTCAGTCATCAAGCATTGCTCGATGCACTTGAATGTCCCACGCCCCTCGTGGGGATAGGGAATCTGGCCAAAGCCGGGACTCCCTGGATTGGTATAGAAATCAAATCTCACGTGGTGCTTTGGCATTTAACATCTGATATCCACGGGGGCATCTACATATTCAGCTTTTGACAAAACGTCTTTGTTTCAATCTCAGCTGTTGAGAAGAAAAGAAAAAGAGTTTGCTCATGACTGAAAATCTTTTTGGACAGTGACCTACATGCTGGGATGAGACAACACGGGAGTCATGATCCTAGTGAGCAAACACTTGTTAGGAAGGACTCACAATCTCTTCTGCCTTGCCTCTCAGTATCCATCATTCTCTCCTTCGATGTGCAAAACAGCTGCATTTCCCCCAACAAGCCGTTCTGTTTCAAGCTGACAAGCCTTTGTACGTGCTGTTTTGGCTATCTGGAGGGTCTCCCCTATCTACCCAGAAAATTCCAGCTCTGGCCTCTCAGTGAGAGCTCTCCTGGGGAGGGGGAAGGAGGCAGGAATTAGCACCCCCACTATGCTTGACTGACGATGAACCTCCTCAAATTGCTTACCTGTTGTTTCCACCTCCTCAAGTTGTTGCTTCTTGAAGGCCAAGGCCAATATGAACTGGCAGCCTGATGTCGGGCCTATACCGAGGTTCTCCAGGTATCACGCCATTTAAGGTACATCAGAGCAGCACCGTATGGGCTGTTATTACTCCCACTGTTTATATATGAATCCTGAGACCCCGAGGGGTTAAGGAAATTCCTCGTATCACATAGTTAATACATCGTGGATCCAAGACTGAACGCCCTGATGCTGACAGTGACGATGAGCCAAATGATCAATCATTGCTTTGAAATTTTTTGTTTTCTTCAAACCTAGTACCGTCCTTGACATATAGCTGGTGCTGTGATAAACGAGCACCTGTTTAGATCATAAAGCTCTTTGTTATGCTATAGCCCCTTCTACACTGGTAGACGAAATGCAAAACGCTGTACAATACCATCTGCTGTAGCGAAGACCATTATAGAAACAGAGGCTATTGACAAAATAACAATGATAATGATAGTAATGACAGTCAACATTTTGCATGATTCTCGGTGCCAGGTACTGGTCTAAGCACAGCCTCGTGACCTGTGTAATGCTCACAGGCACCCCAGGAGGTTGTATAGATGAGGCTCCAAAAAGAAAAGGGACACAGTGAGGATTAAAGGTGAGTAAGGGTAGGGTCAGGTCTTGAACCCTAAATTACTCCAAAGCTAGCACACTGGAAAAGCTACGTCGACTCAACTGGAAGCAAGCTGCCGAAATATACCCCTGCGTTCAGCGTGCTTTATTTTGACACGACAGAAACGAGGTCCCTCACCAGTGATGAAAATGATTCGGGTTTTCACCATGGCTTTGTTTTGTTCTCACCCAAGAGCTGGGTAATTTGAGACGAGCGAATTTTCCTTTTGGGCTTTGGTTTTCTTACAAATTCCATTCTGGTTCTGAGAATCAATAAGCTCATAGTGAGTTGCGTAACTGCTTGCGTTAGCCACTCGACTCCTCCTTCCTATTTCTCCAACACAAGCCATTTGACAGCTCAGGGACTTGGCAAGCTTGTCACTCTCTGCCTTCCCCTTGCCTTCCAGGGCTTCTCCCATCCTGGCCTGCTCTTCAGGTCTCAGCTCAAGGTGTCACCTCCCTGACCTCAAGTTAACCTCTATGGCACTGCCCCTCTCTTCCTCTATATGATTTTTAGAAGCCAAAGTTATTGTAATTGTTTATTTATTTGGTTTTTCCTACTCTCGCCATTAGAACATAAGACCATGTGGATGGGATTCTGGCTTTATTATTTACCAACACAAACTCCTGCCTCTGACAGTATTTGGCATATAGGAGACACTTAGTAAATATTTATTGTCATTGTTTTCAGTGATTCTAAAGAAAATCATCCCAAATTTAGTGCTTCAGTCCTCTTTATCTGTTTCTGTATTTTCCCTTCAACACTTATTTCCAAATACCTCTAATTACCTCTGCACCCCACCCCGTTCCCAACCCTTAAAACACAGTCCTGTTGTTCCTCCTTAGGAGGAAAAAGGCAAATGGCTGGTGGATTAAGCAGTTAGCCAAGACAGCAGTTTTTTTCGTGAGCAAGTGAGTCACCACCGATTCAGAACCTGGGCACTCAGACTGCAAACCACCCAGGCAACTTCACTCTTGAATATCCCTGCCTAACGCAGTTTAGGGCAAACTTTTGCATCACTTCTAAGTCCCTTTTAAAGTAATGCATGCCATTTAATCAGGTTCCCCTCCCTTTCTATTGTGAGAGCTAGGGACTGTCTTATGAAACATAAAGATGAGAAATAACAGTTGACTTAAGACCTACTAAAGGGTTCTGCTTACCCAGCCGGCCGGGTCTTCCTTGTTGTGGAATGGCATTGTTTTGTTTCTGTGGTTATATTTAGAGCAGGGCACAAAGGAGGAAAAGGGAGAAAAAAAAAATGAATGACTTAACAAAAACATTGCTGATGTCATTAAAAGAGCAGGAAGATGCCATGTAAATAAGTAGCAATGGAGGTATGGGGAATAGCTCATCTGAGAAAAGACTGAGGGGGTTCGGGAAGGGGAGGGCTTCGCCGCAAGCCCATATGCCACTTTGCACCGAGCATCATTCTGTCACCAAGGGTTGCCAAGGGTTCAAGGCGCATATCCTAGACTACAAACAGTCGTCAGAAGAGGACCCACCTGGAGTCTTCTTTCGAAACTAGAAGGAAAGAGTTTTTCGAGTATACTCTAGATAAATCTTTTTCTTTTATTTTTATTTCAAAAGTAATAGGTGCTTTGAAAAAGTAATAGCTACCATTTACTGAAGGCTTGTACCTGGGCACAGTTATAAGTACTTTACATGGTATTCATTTAATTCACACAGCAGCACTCTGAGCTAAGCACCGTTATTATCCCCGTCTTAAAATGAGGAAAAAAAAAAAAAAGAAAAAAGAAAGAGAAAAAAGAAAGAAAAAGAAAAAACTGAGGCACAGAGATGTGACGCAATTTGCCCTGGGTTGAACAGATCGGAAGAAGCAGAGTTGGCCTGTGACATCATTCCGCCTGGCCCCAGGCCCGTTATTTTAACTGCCTCACTATCCTGCCTCTTCAAAAACATCAACCTTTTTAGAATTAACCATATGAAATTGCCAGTGCCGAGTCATTTTCTACCTACAAAACTGCCAATTTCACATGCGTCAACCCAGTACAAACTTCTACAAGGTAATATAGGGAATTCCTCCCCGCCTCCATCCCACTATCCGGAAATGTGTACTTCTAGAACTTTCCAATGTTCCCACATTTACACACATAGACAGATGTGTTTAATTTTATATTGCGTTGTATACAAGACTGGAAAAATTCCCTCCGAAATGTTTTCTGGACGTCATCGCACAAGGATCCCGTACATTCGTGTCGCTGTTTCAGCAGCTGGATGTGCAGAAACGAAATGCTAAATCATAAACTTTCCTTTAGAAAGTGGCAGGGCTCCTACTTCTGCTCTCCTCGAGTCGTTCATTCGGATCTCCAGGTGCTCGGTTCACGGTGTGAGTGCCAACTTAGCGGACTCAATGAAGCCCAGATGCCGGATGCCGTGTTGTAAATAGCACAGGGGTTGTTGACCCAGCAAGACTTCTGAAGACGTAACCCCACCACTGACCTTCAGTCTGACCAGAAAGCAGAGATATCTCAGATTTATGAATATTATTTCCTGCCTCAAAGAGGCCAGAGAGCACTGCGAAGCCCGGGTTTGTTTCTTTAAGCCCAAAGAGGTACGTTGGAGGGGTGGATCCGACCTCAAGGGTCTTTGCTGCTCAAAGATGAAAGGCCCGTGAAGGTCAGAGACCTCTGGTAAGTCAATATCCCCCTCGGTGCTCCCTGGGGTACTTTGACCCTTAATGACTCAGCTGCCTGGAGCGTCCCATCCTCTTCAGACTGAGTAGATGTTGGCTCCTGACTGTTTGATGTTGCCCTTGTCCTGATCGTCTCGCCCTCTGGTACCTGGCTGCCTCTCCTCTGTCGGGGGTTGCCGCTGCCTGACCCTCTGAGTCCACTGGACGTTCATCCCTGATGCGAGGGCCGCACTGCCGGAATGTGTGGCGCCGCTTTGGGGTCCCCGCTCTTGACGGAGATTCTCTGACCTGGAAACGGGCCGCCACCTGCAGGCTGGCCTCCCGTTCCACTAGAAGTGATCCCAACCCGGCAGCAGAGTGATCGTTTCTAAAACACGCATTGAGTTTTGACACTCCTCGGCTTCAATTCCTTCAGCGGTTCCCTACAACACTTAATAAAACGGCAGCTCCCCGCATGGCCTGTAGGGCCCCACATAATACCGCCCTTGCTCCTGCCCAGCTGCAGCCCTACCATGTTGCCCAAGCTCTGGCCCTGTTTCTTCAACGCATGGCGTGTCTGTCCCCTCAGAGTCTTTGTCCTGCTGTCCCTTGTTTTGGAAAACTCTTCCCCTTAATTTTGCATGGAGAGTCTCATCTTGTCATCACTAAAATTCTCTATTTTTTTTGTTGTTGTTTATTTTGTTTTCCCCAATAAAACACTCAGCCATAAGAGCAGAGACCTCTTTTGTGTACTTCACCACGGCGTTTAGAATGATAGATGGCATGTCTCAGAAGCAAACTCAGCGTTTGGTGAAAAAGATAATGAATGGATGAACGATTCTTGGGTTTTCACATCCAAAGAGCAGCGATAATTATTAAGTGAAGGCTTTCCTTTGGCTGTGACTTCAGCGAGCCTTCAGCAGGCATGTGTCTTTCCAGAGGGGAGAAGAGAAAGAGAAAGAATGTTCAAAGACGTTCATCATCGCTTCATATTCAAAGCGAAATACTTGAAAACGATGTCGCTGTCATTCCACGGGAAGGCATCTAACACTCTCTGGCATACGCGGGGTGGAGTGCCCAGTTTCTGTTAACCAGAATGAGGTTACCTATACGAACTGACAGGAAATGGAGCATGAGACTGTGAAGATAAAGAGTTAATTCCAGAACATGCGTTTGGCATCACAGTGTTTGTTACAACAATGATGATGAGGATGGAGGAGGAGGAGGAGGAGGGGAGATGTGTAGCTGCTGTGGAAGGGTAACGGGGGAAAACTGATTATCCAGGAAAGGTGAAGAACAGAAGCACTTTTATTTTCTACTTCATATGTTTATAGTTGTTTAAAATGAACATGTATTATTTTCATTAAGCAGATAAAACACTAGAGATAGATATATATGAAAAGAGATTTATAAGAAGCCAGTACAAGTTCAATCTGGAAAGGAAAAGTAGAGAATGACAATTCCTAAAGCAAGTCAAAACGATGATTCCAAAACTGGGCAATGATTTAAAAACAACAACAACAACAAAGTAAACTTAAAGGTGACAGAATGCAATCAGACAGTCCAGTCCCTCTACCCCCAGCTCTACATGACAGCCTTTCAGGCTTAAGTGGCACCAAAGAAATGATTCCTCAAGCTAGTGTTAAGTTTCCCTTTCAAAAAGAAAGCAGAGCGAACCAATATTTTAATAACAATAACAAAAAAGCCCCACAAACTCTGAGATCGTCGCTCCGTGTCTTACTAAGGCTTGGGGTCTGCCTTTCTCCCTCTGCACTGGAGGTTCCCAGTAGAGTCTGACCCCACTTGCCTCCTTCAGAGATGCCTGCAGTATTATTACTACTGGCTTCTGCCCCCAGGCAAAGCTGACTCTTGTCCATTCTTTCATTCTCAGTCTCTGAAGTTGTGGGCAGAGAGGTAAAGCATCAGAGAAACCTAAGCTAGGAGAGGGCATTTCAAATGATAAAAGCACATTTCAGAATTGAAACAGGACCAGAAGAACTGAGAGGTACAGCAATAAAGACAGTGCCCATACATGGTTACTTCGCTCAAGTAACGTGAATGTAGGTCGAATGGGGAAAGTAGCCCATATTCACACCTCATTCATTCATTTAACAAGTATTTATTAGGAGAGTAGATCTTCAAGGTTCTGATCTCAAGAAAAAATATTGTAACTATATGAGGTGATGAATGTTAACTAAACTGATTGTGCTGATCATTTTGTAATATGTGTGGGTTGGATGGGGAATGTAGCCCATATTCACATCTCATTCATTCATTCAACAAGTATTTATTAGGAGAGTAGATCTTAAAGGTTCTCTTCTCAAGGAAAAACATTGTAACTATGTGAGGTGCTGAATGTTAACTAAACTGATTGTGGTGATCATTTTGCAATAGGTACACATCTCAAACCATCATGTTGAACACTGAAAACTAATACAATGTTACATGTGAACTATGTCTCAATAGAACTAGGAGAATATGTTAAAAAAAATTTTAAATAAAAGTTATTTTTTGAGCCCAGGATATGGGCAATGATTAAAATATCACAATATAGATACTGAACTGTGAGTTAGGGATACAACAGGGAGCAAAGCAGACGAGGTCCTAGCCCTCGGCAAGTTTAGAGCCAGCTTGCAGAGGTCGACATGACCCACAAACGCAAAAAGCAGAATGGCAAACCCCGCAGGGCGGTGAAGAAAGAACTACGTTCTACATGGACGTGTGGTTGGCATCTCCCACTCAATTCAGGAGGCGAAGGAAAGCGTTCTGGCTTTCTGGAGGAGGTGCCCATGAGTTGGGGTACGAAGGTTACATGGGTGTACACAAGGCAAAGGCAAAGAAAGCAGCGAGTGTGGGGGTCCAGGGAGAGTCGGGCGCCCGTCGCCCTCGGCTGGGGGGCGGGGCCATGGTCGCCTTCCTTCCTTGGTTTCCCTCAGTCTCACGTCCCAGGGCCTGAGTTCAGCTGCACCCACCTGTGCCGTTCTGAGGCTCAGGGAGAGGATTCTTTCCACCCGCCAAAGGGTAGAAAGCACACAGCATCACTTTTTCCATACATGAGAGCCCGTGGGTGTAATTCGTACGCATAAATGTCTATTGACTGTGTCCCAGGGGCCAGGAATCAAGCCAGGGCGCGACTCCTGTGACCCTTGATGTCACGGGTTTTCCAGCTGTGGTCCCTGGACCAGCAGTGTCCGCATGGCTGGAGAATGCGTTAGGGATGCACATTCTCAGGCCCCATCCCCATGTACCAAATGAGAAATTCCAGGGCGGCCCTCAGACACCTGCGTTTTCACGGGCTCTCTAGGTCACCTGCGTGCTGCTCAAGTTCAAGACCCACTGGTCTCGTAGATTTTAAGCTCACACAACACTTGCAGGCACCATTTCCTTCAGCTTTTTGATTTTCATTATTTGAGTCTTTAAAATGAAGTATTTCAAGTACACAGAAAATAAGGCACCAATGTGTAGCCACTTCCCAAATATAATGAATGTTATCACGTTGTCATATTTTCTTCAGATGTCATTTTAACTTTTGAAAGAAACGAAATTTTTCAGATTCAAATGAAATTCCATTTCCCATTCCTTTCTCACCCCACCCTTCCCAAGAGATCACCACTATCCTGAAATCTATTTGTACCGAAGCGTGGGTTCCATTTTTGCAAGTCTGTCAAGGACATGATATATTCACATATCAAAATTGTCCTCCTCCCGTGCCCCACCACCCAATCCTAGGAATCTTTGACAGCTAGGTTCAAAATACTTTGTGGTTCAGAACAGAGGAAAGTAGAGACAGAGGAAAATGGAGTTTAAAGAAGATGGGGAGGATTGAGAAAGAGACAGAGAGAGATAGACACAGAGAAAGGCTATGCTGAACACGTATCAAAGGCCAGGGAAGAAATAAAGTCCAGAGGGAAGTGAAGTAAAGGAGTACCACTGGTGACGATGAGGGGAGTCTGGGCGGCCGGATTTGAACATGGGGTTCACTCTACATATTACCATAACCACACATTTCTTCACTGAAGCGAATGCCGTCCTCACTCACTGAGCACTAGCTTTAGAGATATAACCAACAGCATTTTTTAAATACTTCGCTAGTGTCAAATTGTTTCCGTGATTTTCCAGATGGGCATGTATAGACACTCTCCCTGCTTGTCATGGGCCTGATTCCTGTGACTTCGTCTTTGCATAAAAATAATAGCACCAGCTGCCAGTTATTTGGGCTTTACAGTGTACCCAGCACTGCGCTAACAATGTATGTGGCACATGACACTTCGGTGCAATCCTGGGGGACAGAAAAAATCGCTGGACTCATGTTAGCAAGAAAGAGACTGAGGGTCAGGGAGGATCAGTCACACCGCGGAGACACAGCACAGCAGGTCAGAGTTCAGTGGTGACTTCAGGGCTCACACTGGGAACCGGGCTATATATCACCTCTTAATTCAAACTACCAAAAAGAAGGAAATTTAAAATATCCCTCGCCCCAAATATCCTTTTCTGTAACTTTGGCTCAATTAACCAGAGAAGTTGCATGCAAAGAACCAATCTTACTGAACACATTTACCTCGCTTTATTAAAACAACATATATAAATATAGATATATAGATATTTCTGTATAAGTAAGTGCCTATGACTTTACTAAATATTCAAGAAAACGTTATTAAGATAGGAGTGTCCATCCTTCACTTAAATGTTAGTTTATAGATCATTATTTATTTAGCAGAAAGGTCAGAGCTGGAAGCCACTGCTAACTGATGATCAATCAGAAAGAGATAAAACGCCTTCGATGATGTAATGGAAGTCAATGGAAGGATGGTTTGATTTGCTCAAATTTGATTGACATGCAGCTTTTCGGTCCATACGTTACATAGAGTATGGCACACCTAAAACAGATCATCTTTAACCCGAGGTTGCTTCCATTCAATATGAGCGAAACAAGACATTATGATGGCATTCCTTCCAGTCGCTCAGTAAATCTCGTCTTCCATGTTGGGGAAAGATTTTTCCAGGAGTGTCTATGTTAGGCAAAGAATGCACCGTCTTAGAAGCCTGTCTACCTTCATTAAATGGCTTTCAGAGCACACAATGCAACTGAATAACCTGCATTATTCAAATGGTTTTCAACGCACATGAGGAAAAGGAGGTGCACTCAGATGGGAGCGATTTTAAGTAGCTCATCTGCACCACAGGAAATTCATTTCTCCTTTGATTCTTATGCCATTTCCCAGGACGTATATGTATTCTGGTCCCTATGTAGTTTTGTGGGGGGTTTTCAGCCACCTAAACCAGAGACCAGTGAATAGTCATCACACTTCTGAAAACACACACCAAATGCCTGGTAATTTTCCCAGGAATAATACTTTTCATGCTTCTCCATTCTGACTCAAAGGTACAGTGAGATGTTTTTACTAAGTGGGATTATTTTCTCCCACGTGGAGTTTTAGACCCTGTGACAAATGTAATAAAATCTGTCAGTCTCTCCAGCTAGACTCAGAAAACCAGGTGCGAGTTGCTCTCATTTGCCAACGCTGCGTGGAAAGGGCGGGGGTGGGGGGCGCTTTTCAAATGGCTTGTAATTTGGGAGCTGGGATGGAAGGCACATGCAGCCTCCAAAGAGACGGGTAGAGAGAAGGCCTTCGCCAAAAGAGTCCCCGAAGCCTTCCCGACAAGCGTTTTGCATGCAGTTAGACAGACAAATGGATTCTGCTGCCAGGATTTTACTGGAATCATACTCGATGTCTATCACCAAAAAGATTTGGGGGCACCGGTAGAGTGACGCACGATTAAGCGTCAGAACAGTGGTGCTCAGCCTTGAGTATGCACCAGAATCACCTGCAGGGCCTATTACGACCAAGGCTGCTGGTCCTCTCCCACGCAGTTCCTGATTCAGGAGGCCCGCACGGGGACCAGGTGATGCTGATGCCGCTGGTCCGGGCTTCATCGCTCGAGGGCCGTGGTCTCAGAGTGCTCGGTGGGGGACGCCTGATGCCAAGGGTAACGCTGACCAGCTGAAGGCTCCACCCAGGACAGTGTGCTCCTCAGATTACAGTCTGTGCTGCACATGCCACAAACCGTGAAGTCACACGGCACCCCTAGAAGCCATCCTCCCGGCGAGAAGTAAGGTGAAAACATTTTCCTCCCTCATTGCTCCGCAACTCTTAGTTTTCTGGAAGGCTTCCTCGGCGTTGCTCTTTCTGCTTCTTATTTGTGAAACCGTGCCCTCCACGCCTCCCATCTCGCCGTCCATCTGAGGGGAGAGCCAGCAGCTCGCAGGATGCATTTGGGGAGCTAATGGTTTAGGCTAGAGGTGCCAGAGGTGATTCAAGCCCATGAACTGAGCCTCCGTTTATGACACCTATGTATACCCTCAGCCGATATATTCTTGGTTCTGGCAACTCTTAACATTTTCTCAGCATTTTGGGGGATTTACATCTGACCCCCAAAGCGAGGCATCTTTGAGCTCCACGGATCCATAACGTGCATTGTGTACCATAGCTAATAAACATTTACAACGTGGCGGGCACAGCCCGTGTTCCACAAGGCCCATTTGCGAGAGCACAGCGACTGATCTTGTATTTAGGCCAGCATCTCACCACATTAAATAGATTGGTTTGCTCTTATTACATTGCTTTGTCACTTGCATTTGCATCTCCAACAGTTCCCACACCCCAGCGCAATAGTTAGGGATGCTGAGGTGACCACAACTTCTCCCAGTCCTCGGGAGCAATATTTGGAGAGGAGAATGCCTAGGCCTGCTTTCCTGACAAAGTTAGGGCAGCGAGAGTTTATTGCCTCTTCCCCTCCAACCACACAGCAGCCTTCCTGTTTCTGCACCTAGAAATAGCTCCTTAGGCAGAAGACGCAGGTTCGGTCTTGTCGAAGTCTGAGTGGGCAGAGAACTATCCTTTGAAATCCTGGCCCTTTCCCATCTGCTGTGCCAAGAACTGGCATTGCTTGGTTTCAATTTTGGCTGTTGTACTTCATGGTACAGAAGCCTCCCTACATATGAAGAAAGGGTGTGTTTATGAATCTGCACCCACTGTGCATTTGTCTATTTTTATATATGCATATTGCATAGTAATAGGGATTTTATGCATCGAACGAAACTATTTCCCCAATTTCACTCGGTTTATCGTTCTGCTGAATAATTCAGCTGCTGTGTGGACTTCATGGACTTTTGCTTGATAAATTCACTACTCTGAGCTTTCCCTTTCATTGGAATTTTTAATCAGATTGAAACCCATCACGTTGAGATCAAAGCTGGGAATAACGATGCTACCAATCTCTGTTTTAGCCGAAGGATGTTCCTTAGAGCACACGTCCTCAGATCGCTTAGTTGCTTGCTAAAGTGTAAGAGAATTTATGATGCTAAATAAAACCAGGAAAAAAAAAAGATGTTTTAATAAGATGAAAATCCAAATGTTAAAATAATGAGCCATCTGCATGGGTGGCCCTCTCTTGAGAGAGATGCCAAGAGCTTTGCCATCTGTGAAACATTTACCAGCTGTTTCCTTCCCTTTTCTGTGAGAACATAAGAAATCCTTGCACTTGGTGTTTCTAAGTGATACATCACAGGGAAGAAAACAGGTTTGCCCAACTTCAGGGAGGCTGGACTGAGCCGAGTTAACCAAATCATGCTTTTGGCAACCGCAGACCTGTACCCCAGTCCGCCACCCTTTTTCCTGCATTCCCCACCGCCCCCCACTTTTCCAAACCTCAAAAGAGGGCATGGGTGGATGAGAAGGAAACGGGAAGTAAATAACATCCCACGAGGTCATTTAAAGCCGAATGTGTTCAGAGAAAGTCTGGGCCTGCTCACTGGACCGCCTGCAAGCTCGTTTTACCTTCTGAGTCTTCAAGCAAGGTTTGGGCTAAATGTCAATCTGACTAAAATGGGGAAAGGTGTCGAAAGCAGTCCAAATATTTTTGAACATGTCTTTCCTTTTTCTTTCTCTTCTCTGATCACTGTTTCACGTATCTGCCAGTCAGCCCCGTGTGCCTGCTGCGCTTGGCCTGACAAGCACCTTATCTAGGTTGCCTGACTTATGTACAGTCTTAGGATGTAAGCAGAGTGTGAGGCATGAATTTGACTTAGCAGCCGGCTCTGATCTGAGGTGGGGTTCCCAGCAATAACCTACTCCCAGGGTGAGGTGCTGGCCTATCACTACCTCCCCAGGTGACTGCTTTATTTTTTATTTTATTTTTTTTTTTTTTGCCTCCCTTTTCTGGCTCCAGTATCTGCCAGAATTTTATTTTTTCACCGACTGCCATCTTTTCTACTTCATTAACTGTCAAATGCATTTCAGGGAACATAACCTAACAAGAAGGTTTAGTTAATGAATGTGAAGTCTTTCAGATGCCTCCCTCAGGTGTCATTCCTGAGGGTTTTAGGAAAGCTTTGGGTCATTTTTCAAAAAATAATTTTTCTAAGGCCATATGCAACGAGAGGGGGAAATGAATCCACGGGTTATGGCCGCTCTTGCTCCAGCGCCTCGGTGTGAAGTCAGACCCTGGGGATGGGGATCAAGCTCACGGCTTCCTTCTGCAAAGCCCAAGAGTTGCAACAGCAGTATTGACTGCATCCTCTAAAGGGTGATTTCACTCATCAGACAGCAGGGGTGTGCGCGGCGAGAATCCCATTTCACACGAAGTAAGGGCATAAAGGAATTTTTCTAGGTCACTCAGCTAAACAAAGTTATCCTTGCTTTCCAAGCCAGAAGAAATTTCTGAGTGCTTTGTCCTCAGCCACCCAAGCACTGACAGGGAGCCTGCCGGACACTAGGTGCTGTGCTACTTCCAAGACCAAGTTCTGCACGCAGCCACAGGCTCTCTGCGTGAGTGGAGCTTACAGAGCCAATGGAACGAGACTTCCAATAAAGGCTAATGCTCTTCTCCAGTAGCTTTCAGCCAGGAGGGATTCCCCCCGCTCCCCACCCCCATAGGCACTTGACAATGTCTGGAGACCTTTTTGGTTGTTACATCCCAGAGGAGAAGTAGCTTCTAGTGGGTAGAGGCTGAGAAAGCTGCTACACATCCCACGGGGACAGGACAGCCCTCTCCCCATCCCAGTAACAGTTTTCCAGCTCCACGAGGCACAAAGATTACACCTGAAGGAGGACTAGAGGTGAGCCAGGCAGAAGGGGTGGAGGGAGGCCGTCGCTGCTGGCAGCTGGTCTTTTGAAGGTATAGTTTGCAAATGTAGTTTGCTGATCCCTGATCTACAGATCTACCCAGGGCAGAGAAAAATCAGTGAATATTTCTGAATGATTCTTTAACTTGAGTCTCCATAAAAATAACATAAAGAATTAATTGAGAAGAAAATCAAAATTAGATAGAAATATGTGAACTCTTCACTTAAACGTAAATTTAATATACATCAAACTATAAAAAGGATTAAATGAGATATAGTAGGAACCTGTAGTTTCTCAAAAGGAAATGGTAAAATTCTTAGGGAGACGTATTTCATATAAGTCAGGAAATTGCCTAAACTACTGTTACAAAAAGACTCAAAATCTTAGTGGCTTTATAAGACGAAAGTATATTTCTCTCTCACCATACTTAACACATGGCATTCATCTCTGGCTAGTCTGTCCTCTCCATCTGCAGCCATTAGGAAAGGGGAAAAAAGCAAGGGGAAGTCACACCCAATTCTTTTGTGGAACCTAGGCTGAAAGGAGCACACATCACTTCTGCTAATACCATTGACCAGAATTCATGTACATGGCCACAAGCAAACTATTAGGAAATTTGGGAAACGTAGTCTCGAGTTGGGTAACCTTGTGCTTCACTAAGATTTAGGCATTTCACTGTCACAAAAGGAAAAAAAAGCGAGAGAATGGGTAAGGATGTGCACTGGTAAACAACTAGCAGACTTTTGTATACACCACAACAGAAAAGACTGTGGGCTGTAGAGTCAGATTGACACAGTTTTGAATCCAGGATCTACTGCCGTCTAGCTGTTTATTATTGGGGATAACTCTTTTTGAGCCTTAGTTTCCTCATCTGCAAAATGAGGTTGATGACAATATCTACTCCTGACTCCCCATTTTCCCAGTTCTGCCTACATCCCAATCAACCTCATTAGGGAGAGAGATCTAAACGATCAATTCTCTGTATTGCTTCAGTTCCAGGCTACCCTATCCAAAAGCACCAGGGGAGTGAACGTTCAATGTCAGCCATTCCTGGACTCCAGTCGGTGATGCCAATAGGAAGAACAGGCCACACGACATGACTTTATAACCAACACTGACTTGAATTAGAGTCAGCAGGGAAAGCAGCAGTTTTATTATGGAAAAGCCTTCTTGAGAATACAGCCTCCAAGTTTTCATAAGGAAAATTATTTTCTTTGTGATGTCATCCCTCTTGCTCTTGCACAAAACTTTGCCAAACACCTGTGGACCTTTGCCCAGTGAGGAAATAACTAGATCATGTGTGTCTCTCTCTCATACTGCTTTCCTCATTTGTGTATGTCTCTTTTTTTCTTGTAACAATGTCATTAGCACAGAGATGTGGCAATGATGTTGGAAGTGAAACAAGAAAGTGTAACCTTAGTTGAACTCCGGGCTCCATTCTATCCTACTTTTTCCTTGGCTCAAACCATTTTGCAATCCCTGGAATGCAAATCTTGTAGAGTTTCTCTCTTGTTTTGTCTTTCTTTCCATAAAGCCTTAGTGACTTCAGATATTCTACTTTTATTAATAAGACCTAACACCTTTTCTGAAACAATAGATGCCCTCCTGTGAGCAATGCCTCCCATTCGACACCTCCCTGTACAAGTTGTTGCAGGATTTAATGAGGTGCAAGTCAAGTTCTTAGAACAAAGCCTAATGCACATTAACTGATGTGATAAAACTTGGCCATGCCACAAACAACACAGAGTGGGTTCTCATGTTCACTTCCAATCCCTCCCCGCTAAGAAGAGGGTCAAACGACTCTCCAAGTGTGCCGAAAAGCACTCTCTCTGTTCTTTGGCTTAAATTCTCCATTATCTAGTCAGCCTGTTCCCGTACCAGATCTCTGCCCTGAAATATCAGAGGAGCAATCACTAATATTAAGGACACACCTTAAATTAAAGTGCACAACAGCTGTGCAGCTAAGGAATAGGCATTTCATGACACTCTCTGCAAAATGCCTGCCATCAGTTCCTTCTCATACACGGATAGTTTCTCTGCCTGCTGGCCAGAGCAGCAGCAGCATCATCATCATCATCATCATCATC
>CM053504.1:4113506-4160977 GCA_028627145.1 Eidolon dupreanum | reverse complement strand
AAGTGGAGGTTCAAGGATGCGGCCCTGCAAATCACATAGCTCCTTGGCCAGCATGACATGAAAGGGTGTCTAAATCAGCCAGGCTAACCCTGGCTGTGAGAACCAGATTGATAGTTCGGATGCCCAGCACCACGAGGGCTGTATGGTCCCTTGAAGTTCACATCCAAACAGGAGTCCAAGTGTCTGCCTACTGGCTATTAAAGTTCAATGAAATAAGGAAACATTTTTTAAAACTCACTTTCAAAGAAATCTATAAACGCGAGTTTTTAAAACATCTCAGAAGTGTCTGTAATGTGTCCACGTTTGAAGGATTTCATTTTGAAAAACTCACTTCCATAGAGTTCATTTTCATGGACTCTAAAGGAAGCGGAGGGACAACCGTGTTTGTAACTTCAGTGCTGTAAGAGTGGAAACAAGATAGGGCGTAATGAAGTCTAAAGCCGTCTGGAGCAGAGGTTCCGCATATGGACTGCCTGCGTTAAAATCCTGTCAGCGCCACTCCCTGGCCCTGTGACACAGAACACGTAACACGACCTTGACACATCTCTGTTTCTCCATTTGCAAAGTCAAGCTAATGGGTGTAGCTGCCATGTGCAGTTGTGGAGGTTGGATGAGGTGGTCCATTCCGCATGGGGAGATATCTTGGCTGGCCAAGTCTTCAGGCCTGGACTAACGTAAGCAGTCAGTAAGCAGTCCCCGTCATCCTGTTTATTCTTAGTGGCCTTTTGGGTTTAGTGGGTGACGGCGGGGGAGACTCTCTTGAATTTTATCTCAGAGAGGCTACGGGAGCTGTTAGAAGGAATTAAGCCAACTCTACTAAATTCTTTTTGTACACTGAGTGAATAGGACCCAGAGAAAAGAAAGAAAATGGTGAGCTGAGCCCAGAGCTTAGCAAAGTCTGATGACTTTGGCCATAAGTGCTGCTTTATGGCTGTCTGTAAAGCTGCCCGTCAAAATCTCCTGACAGATGACCTGCAGTAATGAGAGTATGAAGGAGCAGCATCACAGAACATTCCACCTGATGAGGACACAGATCGCGGGAAGGGCATTCCCTTAAAGCACAGAGTGTCTCTCTTCTTTCTTCCTCCTTCTTCTCCCCTGGCCTGGCCCTCTACTTGCGCCTTGCCTCTCAGTTTCTGTCTCCCATTCATTCATTCGTTTTATTCATTGAATCATATTTTAATTTACTCATGTATCCATTCAACTACCTATTCATCAATTCTTGAATTACTCATAGAGCAAATATTTATTGGGCTCATAACAGCAGATTAGATTTATTGGGCTCTCTCTCTATGGCAGAGTGTTTGATACGTATGATAACACAACAGCAGCGTGAACGTTTACCGAACATTTCTTCTATGTCACGCACCATGATAAGTGTTGTTCATGAATTATCTCATTTTATGCTCACAAAAGTTGTCTGAGACAAGACGCTATTATTAACAGTATTTTTTCAGGTTGGGAGAAGTGTCTTAGACAGTTTAGGTAAATTGTCCAAAGTCACATAGCTAGTAAATAATAGAGCTGGGGTTCAAAATCATGTCTAATGTAACACACATGCTCTTAACCACTGCTTGGGGCATCCTCAATCGATCTAAAGCTCTGTGTTTATCATTCTGGCCCAGTAGTGGATTCATAGGGAAAGTGCTGCTTGGACTGTATTGTAAAGTATGGACAAGGAAACTAAGAAGAAAATGATTTAAGAAGGTATCCATTCCAATCGAAAACAACATACTTAAAAAAAAAAGTGAAGCCAAAACCCATAGTATGGCCCCATTTTTCCCACATAACTCAGTGAAAGGGTATTACTATGTCATCATCAATTTGACAAAACCAAACGGTGAGTTAGAAATCTTTCCATTGAAAGTGACAGGAAATCCAACTCAAACTGGCTTTAAGATAATGGAATGTATAAACTCAAATCACTGAAAAGGCCAACGGCAGGATAAGCTTCAGGTATAGTTTGATCTAGTGTCATCAAGAATGACTTTCATTCCTGGGCATATTTCCTCTCTGCGTTCCACAAGATCAGTTACTTCTTCAGGCCTCAAATGGGTTCCCATTGGCAATTCCGTGGTCTTCTGCTTTAGCAGTAAAGAAGCTATTCAAGTCCTCTGATTCTCACACCACACAGACCACCAAAGGTGTGTCTCTCTCAAGGAGGAGAGAAACCCCTTTTTTCCCCAGAAGCCCTAGAAAAAGTCTCCATAGGTTTTATTAGTTCTGGCAGGATTTCTGCCATCATGATTCAAATTATGGTTGTCAAAGGGATAGCATAGGATAGGATGATTGGCTTTAGCCAGCCAGAATCCACCCCCTAAAACTAGAGCAGATGTCAATATCACAAAAATGGCATGGCCGACCTTGGGAAACAATTGAATTCCAAGATGTTACCTAAAAGAGAAAGGTGAACAGAAGTTGAACGGCAGGAACGGCTCAAGTCCACTACACCAAACAAGTTGGTTTCTTTGCTAAACTTTTTAGTGCCTTCGAGTGTCTTCCTGAAACATTTAGCAGCTCAATTTAGCACTGCATTCAATTGGAAATCTTACCTTATTCATTGTCATCTTGGAAGCATTTTCTACACTAAATGTAATAACATATCTTTACCACAAGTAAAATGTAGTCATTTTTTTTCCTTCACAAAGTGCCTCAGAAGTCTTAACTTTCAAAATGTCTTGAGTAGGATTTTTGTCACTACCCTCCTTTATATAAGCTTTGTCTCTGGCCGAACCAAAAGCATCAACTTGCAACATTTTATTTAAATTCAAGATTGAATACTGTGGTTCTTTACAGGGGTGGTTATTTCTACACGATTCTTTCTGTGTTGCTTTTTTGACAAACGTGTTTGGCATGTATAAATTGTGGTGATCACTTTTCTTTTCTGTGACATTTTGGGGAGGGGAATGAACTGCATGGCTCAGTGAATGACACTGCTTGCTACAAGTGACGATATAAAAATTTGAAATTCTTAAACGACTTAGCATTTCCCCTTCCAGCCACATTATCTATCACGGAGAAGTGATATTCTGGGGGACTCAAGCCAATCAGAGGATAGGAGTGTAATTTTTCCAAAACAAATGTATGTATAAATTATCACTCTCTTCTCTCCTCTCCATAAATAGAGACGCTAATAGATCCATAGCGTGAGATATGGGAAGGGATGCCATGTTCGACAACAATTTGTCTTGTCTGGGGAAGGCAGAGTTGAGAAGCCTGACCGGTTAAGATGCACAGCTATACTTCGGCATTGTCCAGCATCTTCTGACTATGGACTGAAGGAGTGTGTGTTTCATACCTGGAAGAGGGAGCTCACGTGTGTGTGTGTGTGTGTGTGTGTGTGTGTGTGTGTCTGCCTGCCTGCCTGTCTGTCCATCTGTCTGTCTAAGAGAGAGCGAGACCTACCGTCTAACGCATAATTGAGACACAATTATGTTTTGTTTGGTTCACATAAAATGTATGTAAAACAGAGAACTCTTTACATAAAAGTTTAGATTAGCATCTTCTAAAGATCTAGAGGGAAAACAACAGACTGGGTTCATAAAGTGGTGTTGTGTTGAAGTTGCCCCTTTTAGACAGGTTGCCTCAGTCTCCACCATTCCCGGTTGCCTCAGAACTGGCACATTTCACTTTGTTACCTTCCTAGACACGATAGGCATTTGAGTTTGGGTGTCTTCATATAATGATAGCCACATGGACTAATAATCCAGTGACTTTTTAATCCAATGTCCTTTAAAAATGTGTCCAAGATATACTTAGTGAGGTTGGAGAGAATCTGATTTTCCTTGAAGACTTTCTTTTCAGAATCAGGACTACTTTATAATTTACTTCCATTGGTCAAAATGGAGTCAGAATTCTTTTAAAAAGTAAGACAACATATTTCCAACTTTTCTGCAGTTTTAGTTGTTCTTTGGCATTCTTTTGTGAATTTTCTGAACCATGCAACTTCTTGGGAGGTATATTAAAAGGTTTAATATTCACAATATAAATCACTTCCCTTGTAAATCACAGCACACTACACATTATGTGGTTCTGGAATTTCTGCTATAACCACAATGGCCATCTCTGAGCTGACTACAAATGCCGTGTCTATTAGTCACAAAAATCCTCAGCAAAAATATTCCAGGGCTAATAAATGTTATGTTGTGTATCTTTGCCTGTTAGAGTTTACGGTGCTATATATTTTTTTTTTCATCAGAGAAGGGCAAATGTATATTTTCCCCAACTTCTTCCATTAAGTGTTTCTGAGCTCCTTAGAGATTGGTGCCATGGGCAGCTGCCCAGCTGACCCACTCCTCAACTCACTTTTCCAAGAAAAGGGGAAGGCATGATAAGGGAATCACTGAGTCACGTAGTGTGTGAGTTTAGAGACTTGGCATTGGGAAATCTGTAAAGCAGAATTTTGAGAAGTTTGCCATATTTTAATAAGTTTATTATAAACTATTGTTAATTGCCTATTCTTACGTTGTACTCATGTATGTATATAATTCAGGAGTCAGGGAGCTATGGCACATGGGCCAATCTAGCCAGCTGCCAATTTTTGTAAATAACATTTTATTGGGATGTAGCCACACCCACTCATTTGCATATTGCTTATGGCTTCTTTTGCATTATAGCAGCAGAGTTCGGTCATTGTAGCAATGGCCAATATGGCCTGCAAAGTTGAAATACTTACTGTGTGAGCCTTTAAGAATAATTTTGCCAATCTCTGATCTAATCCTCCAACAAAGTAGAAAAATGTCATTTCTCGTTAAATGCATTTTTTTTGAATGATTAGTTCCCCTGATAGATGCTCCCATACTTCCTCTTCAGGACATTTGTGATGCTTGTATTTATCTATTCACTGGACATCTTCATTCGAGAAGCTGCTTGGGGAACCCCCATTGGATCTGACAGTATCCATTAGGAATGCTTTTAACTGCAAGTAACAGAAATTTTTAACTGTTGCTTAAACGATGAAGAGTTGAATTATCTTACCAACAAGAAGCCTGGATCTCTACAAGTCTAGGTTTGATACAGAGGCTCCGGAATTATACGAATCATCATGACCGCAGCTGTAACCATCCTTCCTACACCCCCATAACCAGCTTGCTGACTCTTCATATCTGTCACCCATGGTTGCCAATTTTTCACTCCAGCTCCAGGTGACACATCTTCATATCCACATTCCAAGCAGAGCAAAAGGGACATGAGCATAAAGTGTTTCCCTGCGAAGGATCTGGCTTTTTAAGTAAGAAAGAAAATCACCAGCAGACTTTCCCTCCCCCTCCCCATTTCATTTCATTAAACAGGGTGGATCACATGCCTTTTGAACGTTTTCATTGCTGTAATTCCAGTGCTAGAACAAGATGGGAAGCTTGTGGATAGACAATAAAAGTATATCAAAAGGTAGACAGATGTGTAGATGGATGAGTGGAAAAATTATAGACAAAACCTTTCGAATAGAGTTTAATCTGGTCCCCATGATGGGAAACACAGAGCAAATGAAGGAGTCCTTGGTAGTAAAAATGTTACGCACTATCACTTTGTCTCAACCTCTTCCTTTTATAGATAGGTAAAGTGAGGCACAAAAGTAGAAAGTTAGATATTATCGTGAACTTTCATGGTTTCTGATCGTCCAACATCCATACTACACTTTTCTGGTAATAACTTCTTAATTTTTCTTTGAAGAACCAACTCTATCATGCAGTGTGATTGTAGCAAGGCAGGTGGCAGCCCCGGCTCCAGGAGAGAGTATCTGTCCCCAAAACAGCAGTTTCCCATTCTCCCGACCTCAGCAATTGGTCCGGAGGTGAACACCAGTCCCAAGGTCACACAACCTGAATGAGCGCAAACTTTTCAGGTGCTCCCAGAAATTCTTTTAACTGTAAGTCTGGAAGGAGGGAGTGTGTTTATCTGGAGGATGAATGGTGTCATGAAGAACCTAGTTTTTGAGGGCGGGTCTTTTTTGCCATCTCTCTGCTGTACTTCATGCTAAAGCAGGACTCCTCATGGTTACGAGAGGCCTGCCAGTAAAAATTCTTCCCTCTTGGTTCAGTAAATAAAAGATCTCAAACAGAATTTCTGAGATTTAGCTTCAGGGGGCCCTTTGCCCACCCAAGAACCAATCACTGTGCTCGGGGAGGAATGGAGCGTGCTGATTGGCTTTCGCTCCTGTGCTGTTGGGAGACAGGGAGATCTACTTGCCTGGAAGTACATGACTCAAATAAGGGAGAGTTAGATACTTGAGTGGAAATCTAGGTTATGTCAGAAAAAGGATGAATGAAATAAATGCTGGGAGGAAAAACAACAGTGCCCATTATAACTATTAACGCCTAGACTTCTGAGTTATGTGCAGCTGAAATTTTTTCTTTGTCCTTAGGCCAGTTTGACTTAATTTTCTATCCTTTGCAACCAAAGGGTACTTATTGACAGTGATGTATGTTATTATTGGGAATGGAAACAGACCGTCTCTCGACCACACCACCTGGCAATGCATATCCACGTCCCTTCTTCATTTTTTCTCCATGCCACTTTTTGTGTCCTAATATACTAGATGATGTATTATTCATTTCCTATTTTGTCGTGCTCTGCTCCTTTAAGAATAAGTTCCATGAGAGCAGGGATTTGGGTCTGTGCTCCCCACCTCCAGTATCTCTAACAGTACCTAGTCCATAATATGTGCTCGGCGAAATGTTTGTTGAATGAATGAAAGAGTGAATATGTGAATAAATAACATCTTCCTATGTCAGAAGAGAAATAGTCCTCAAAGATCAGTTGGCCCACTCTCCCAGGCTCCTGATAGCAAGTCCGATGACTTCTTGATTCCTCCATCCTGCATCATGGCATTAAAAATTCCCAGACTATACCAACCAGGGTCTGCCTCTGTCAGTGGCATCGTGTGTTTTTCTTCTATTCATCTATTTTCTTCAAATCCTTGAGTGTTTACATTTCTTGATATGAATCTTGCCTGTGTATTTGAATTCCAGTTCTTTTCATTTGCAACCGAATGAGGAAGATGTCAATGACATTTTGCCAGATTACTTTACCCACTAAGGGACTTTGGGCTTTATCTTGGCTCTCTGCCTACATCCTCTGTCTCCACTCACATCTTTACCAGGTTTTCTGGAGGTCTCTCTCCTACATTTCCAAGCCCGAACATGTGGGCCAGAGCATATCCTCTTCTTATTTCAAACTGGAGTTTACCTCAATGGTCCCCTGGGCTGACTGGTTGCAGGAGGTTCCCCTGGGCAGTGGCAAAGTCTGGATCTTAGACAGTCAGTGAAGATGCCTCCAGAGTCCTCGAATGTGCAGATGGGCTGTGTTTTGACAGTCCTCCCAGGTTGGAGACCAAGGAGACACGGTGCCTCTCAGGCACAGATGGGATCCAGGTGTGGCCTGCGCAGCTGGGCTCATCTTGGAGGGCCTAATGAATTCTCCAGCTGGGGTTGGTCACAACCCTTGTGCTCTCCTACACCCCAGCGGGATTGCTGAGGCTCTCAACAGTGATGGAGTGGGGACAGTACAAGCACTTCATGCTCCTCCCGAAAATGTTTCTGAAATCCTTACCATCTAAGGAACTTTGAACTGTTTTGTACCATGAAGAGCATCCTGGGGCGGGATATTTAATTCAAACAAGTAGCTATACAAACCACTATGCTCTGTAAATTCAACCATCCACTGCTAATTCAAAAGTCCCATGATGGGAAATTGGAAGTAATATAGGAATTTGTCAAAAATACATTTTTAAAAAAGTATCCAAAATTTTAAATTTGAAAACTCACTCTGCTACTTACCCATAGCTGAAACCGGTGCTTCTCAAATGTGGTCCCCAGTTCAGCAGCAGCCATATCACCTGAGAACTTGTTAAAATGAAAATCTTAGGTCCCCACCCTAGACCTGCTAAATCAGAGATTCCAGGGAAGGCATTCAGCAATCTGTGTTTTAACAAGCCCTCTAGGTGATTCTGACGCATACCACAATTTGAGATCCACTGGTTTCAATGATCCGATCCAAGTTTCCTTATACGTAAAGTGGGAGCTAGAATACCTGGCCTCTTAAAGTTGTAAGAATTCAATTCAATAGATTTTGCATGAGAAGCATTTAGCACAGTGTCTGGCACTTAGTATGCACTCAATACATGACAGTCACAATTAATGTTATTATTATTATTGGATTTCTTTTCTGGGTGGCCAACGAATCAGTCTATGTCTCTGCATGTCTACCTGTAAAATAATTGTAAAGAGGGAAGCTATTTTAACATTAATCATTACAACAATAGCTAATTTACTGAGCTCTGTGCCAGGCACTTGGCTAATCACTTCAGGAACCTTAAATTCCATCCTCATTTTAAAAAAAAAAAAATGTTAAGTGAATGGTGCTATTATTGTCCGGCTTTTACAGGTGAGAAAAACAGCTTAAGCGACTTGCCCAGAATAACACAGGTAGTGAGTGGAAGAGCTAAGGAAAAATATTCAGGGTGAGACTCCAAAGCCCAGTTAGTTAAACACATTGCTGAACCCTTGCTCCAACGTGGTTTGCAGAGGAGACTGTAGGTTGGCCATTTTCATACCTACAGTGTTATGTTGAGAGTCAGACATTCGCTACAACATATGCATACCATCATAGCTATTGATTAATTGTTGAAAAAGGCTCTCACTCAGGTTTTTGCTTGAAATTTTTTTTCATAAGGTACCAAGGGCAAAGGAGACCCTATGGCTGTCCTCCGTGAAGTCCTCCATGATTCTTAATTTCTGCCAAGGCACATTGGCTGTGCAGCCACAATGGGGGATAATTTGCTGATGACAGAAATAAAGACAGACCAGCATCTGTCACCAGTTATTCCTTCTGGGTCACAGTTTGGGGCACAGATTACTGGAGCCCAAAGAATACATTCGAGTGTTCATTAGATAAGAGTTTCAACTAGAAGAAGAAAATGCTTCCTTTAGCTACAGAAGGTAAATCTTCAGACAAAGCTGAGAAAGGGGAAATGTGGAAATGTGACCTGTAATTACCGTTAAGTATGTGTTAGTAGTCATACTTATTAATATGGGTTTGGGGCCCAGTGATGAATGCCAAATTTGTATCATTTTTTTTTTAACACAGCAAATTCTGGCACGTAAATTACCAATGACATTCTATAAAAAAAAAATTTAAAATGGGTAAAATTATATGTATATCAAAGGGATTTCAGAACAGGCTGCTGAATTAGTAAAATAAATATATTTAAACACCTATCAAAATGATATTCCAAGGTAAAACATGTGTTTATGCAGCTCAGCGTTGGCTTTATCCTGTTAAGGGCACACGTAGCCCAGAAACAAAACCCTGCAGCTTTTTTTTTATTTGAATGAAGCGAATAAGTTTGTCCACTTGAGAGTTTCTGCCTAAATCTTCGAAGCTGGACCTCAGAGATATTCCAAGACATTCGGTTTAATAGAAAACGTCCCTGCGTCCCTAAAAATGACAGTATCAACAGCAGCACCACGGAGCAAACACTAGTTTTGGCGTCTGCCTTTTATTTTATTTTTTTTCCCTCTTCCTAGCTCCTCCCCAGCTAGCTCTTGAAAGGCCTTCTGTTCTGTCAGCCATAATGACATCTGCTGGCGGAGACAGGAAGTCATAAATCTGTAGGTCCCCTCTCAACCAAACCTTGTTAATGCTGCCATTTATCACAGGGACTGGGGTGCCATCTCTGGAGGGCTGGACGCAGAGAGTCCATTTTCTCCCATACCCCTCTCCCAAGAGAGCAACCATTTTAAAAACAGCCACTTTTTCATCTCGCGTTCGCGGACTTGAAAGTCGGGCAGATGCAAACCGCACCGTCAACGTGCAGCTCTTGGAAAGAAGCCACGATTCCCGGCAACAATAGACTCTCCTTGATGTCTCGGGATGGAAGAAAGGCAGTTCTGCCCAAGCTCTGTCCGTTCTCCTCTTAAATCGCCCCCTAACTGCTTCTAGGAGAGGAAGGGCGATTTCCTTCCCCTCGGCCTCGGTGTGCTTCTTTAAGGGCAAAACTGGCTAAGGCAGGGGGAGTTGAAAGAGGATTATTTCAACTCAAGTTACTTTTGTTCTGACCTAATTCAGGATGATGTGTGGGCTTTTATTTCTTAAGGGTTTATTGTGTCCTAAGCCTTGATTCGAGACCTGTGCCTATGCAAGATCTAGCCTAGCTTTCGCTATGCAGAGTTTGCTCCCTGGGTCAGAAGCAGCAGCAGCAGCATCTGTTGGAGCTTGTGAACAATGCGGCATCTCAGACACCCTAGACCCACTTGGGGTCAGAATCCACCTCTGAAACAAGACCCTTAGATGCTCCCTCTGCACAGTAAAGGTCACGAGGCTGTGCTCTGCCCTGGCTTCTCGCCCACGGCCCTACTGCCATTTTGGGCTGGATCATTCTGTTGGCAGGGGCCTGTCCTGGGCACTGGATTCTGGGCAGCATCCCTAGCCTCTACCCACTAGATGCCAGTAGCATACTCTTGAGTTGCGACAATAAAAAACGTCTCCTGACACATTGTCAAGTATCCCCTGGTTGGAAAAACCACCCCTGTTGGAACTTGGGCAACTCTGAGCATGGTCTGTGGACTCACAGCATCAATGTCATCTAGAGGCTTGTCTCAGACCCCACCCCAGACCTGCTAAGTCCGGATCTCCCGGGATGGGGCCCAGGAATCTGTTTTAACTCTCTAGGAGATTATACGCAGGCTGAAATTTAAGAGCTAGAAAGCTGTGGAGTAGGAACTGGTAAAAGCAATGTGATGACTAGACAACTCATGATAGAAACGTCACTGTGGCTGCAGCATTACTGAGAGAAAGTGATGTATGGTGGCTGAGTGTAGGAGCCACAGCCATACCAGGAGCGCTGGACCCTGGGCTTTCCTATTTGCTGTCTCCATGACCTTGAGTAACTTACCTAACCTCTCTGTGCCTCAGTTTCCTAATAAGTAAAATGAGGACAACCAAGCACTTTACCTCACTGAATTATTTTAAATATTAATAAGTCCATATTTCAAAGTGTTTGGCCCCCAAGTGCTTCATAAATATTAGCTACTCTTCTCATTACTATAATTTGCCTGTTTTCCCCTGGATTTTTAAGTTCCCTATGTGCCCACCAGCTGCTTTATTCCTGGCTGCTTCCGCAGCAACCACCCCAGTGCCCAGCATATAATGTTTCCCATGAACGTTCGTGGGAAAAGGGGGTACATCTCCAAAGAGAAGACGGGGTTGGCAGGACCTCTGCCTTCAATCTGTGCTCCGTGGCCTTCGTGGTTTCTGCATGCGGCTCTGAGCCAATTGGCTTCTATAAATTGACGCCCTTGCAAATGTGAAGGACTGAGTTGATGTTAATTTTACCCCACAGTATGGATCAGATTTGACTTCAGACAGAGCCGAAAGCATTCTCTAAACAATAGTCAATCAACAAACATTTGTAAAATGATGAAAAAGCTAAAAATGTGGGCGTGCGTTCTATGCATCAGGTGTCATGCTAAATATCCTACGTTAGCTCATACAATCCTCCCTGTGCCCCTAATGGAATTGGTGACGTCATTATCCCCATTTCACAGAGGGGAAAAACAGGCCCAGAGAGGCTCACAACTTGCCCAAGGTCATGGTCATAGTACATAGTGAGAGTACTCTTCAGATTCAGGCCTGATTTCAAAGCCTGCCTACCTTCCCTGGTGCCTCCCTGGTCTGCACACAGTGACCTTATGTCTGGAGTTTTCTGGAACAACCCTAATTGCAAACATTCTGCTCCTACTTAATGCTAAGGACATATATATGTGTCAGGTCACATGTCTTTCAAATATGACCATGTTGAGAACCCCGCTCTATACCCCTGCCAGAGATATGGTGGGAAAGGAGAGATCCCCTGCCCCCACCTGAGCGCATTTGTGGGGAGAGATAGGAGACTGACAAAATCAGCAAATGAAAGACTTGTAAGCACGTGCCGAATGCTCGCTCGTAAACAACAGGACTGAAAGAGAGAGAGCAACTAAAAAGCATGAAGCGTTTGAATACGCTGGTGTATTCGATACCTGGTTGCTGACGGTCTGCCGTGTGCCTGGCACCGTGCTAAGAAGTGGCGGCTTCAATCCAGCAGACTTTGCCTAGGTCCCTGCCCGCTTCTTCACACCCCAGCACCAGAGGCAGCCCTCAGCCCGTGACCGGCAGGAGGTGGTGGAAATATACCCCAGCTCCCGCAGCCTTGGGAAGGAATGTCCCAGAAGTGGGCAGTCATCACTGACTCCCAGCGTTCCCCAGGGGATCAAGCTACCATCACCCACAGTGATAACCTGCTCGCGGACACATGGGAGTAGGCTGCCTCCCTTGCCTCTTCTGCTTTCCCACTTCCCCACCCACCGGAGTTGTCTGGGACCATCTCCCAAATGAACTACTTGTCCTCGAATCCTAATCTTGGGGAAGCAAAAGCAAAACACACAAAAGAGGATTTGCCACAGTCTCGGGCAATTCGACCATTTTAAGCCTGTGGGTTCCTTAGCTGTATTGGCCTTCCTGGCGACAGTTAAGGAGAAAAGACAAGCTGTATTGATGGGAGAAAACAGTATCCGGGACAAGTCACTTTGACATAATCCTAGCAAGCAGGGGTAGAATCTCATGAAATTTTCAGGACAATAGGATGCTTAATGCCTAATCATAATAGAGAAGACATGCTCCGAATAAGACAGAAAGGTGTTCTCAGAGCGAATTATATCATTCTCTATTTGCTTCTGAAAGTTGAGGGCACCTTTGGGCACACAGTTCTAATGAGTCCAGGAAGGCGAGCTTGATGCACAGTTGAGATGGCATAAAATATACCAGAGCCCAGAACTTAAAGGCTGCTCGTCATATGGTTTCCAAGCTGTTCCGGTCCTTACATTCACTTAATGTCTTCCTGTGGTTAATGAAGTTGAGCAATGGATTATGGGGCCAGCGACTTGGGCTGGATTCTTCAGCAGCAGCAAGACACTGTCACCAACTGCAAGTAATCAACTCTAAGGGAGGAGTGTGGTACATGTTAAATTGAACAGCTCCCACACCCCAGCCCGCCCACTCAGCACTCGTCCCGCTTAAAATATACACGATGCTTAATTCCTGTTGCAAAATTCTACACCTGGCCAAATCAAAATCGTTTTTTTTTTTATATATATATATAAAAAAGAGAGCCCAACAACTTTTGGGGGATTTATTCTTAGAAGCAAGCTTGCCCATGTCCAAGTGTCACCAAACTTTATCGTCATTCACCTTAACTGTTTTTAGAAAGCAAATCCCCACCAAGTAGAACAAGGCGTTCTACTTCTTTGTTGGTTGAGCAAACCCACTATAATGCACAAGGTGTTTTCAGGATGTAAATAAATTAGCATTTACCAATGGCTGGAAGAACACAATTCAAAGGCAGCATCATGACCGAGGCCGTCGTCCGTGATCTAGTCTCCACCCTCCTCTCCTGCATCGTTTCTGCTCGCCTCTCCCTGGCTGGCTCCCTGAACGTGAACCCCACGGGGTGCATTTTTTATGCCCCAGAAGCACAGAAGCCTCTTACGATTTCAGGCTCCTGGTTGGCTGTTTCAGGTCTTCTCGACCTCAGTTTAAATGTTACCTTCTCAAAGAGGCTTCCCATGATCCCCCACCCTAAGATTGGCCCTGCTTCTGCCTCTTACTCTCTATCCCAACACGCACCTTATTTTCTGCCTGTCGCTCGCCAGGATCCATCCGGGATTTCCTCTTGTCTGATTCTCCCCACCAACATGACACTGTCCCAGGTGTCGTGGGAGGGGAGAAAATCACCAGAGATTGCCACCTTAATGTTTTCATAGAACAGTTACTGGGAAGAGGGATACCCTGAATGAGTTAAATGACATGAGAGAAAGACGATACATTATATCCTCCAGGACAAAATGATTTGGTACACTGGCTCTCAAACTTAGCCATGTATTGGAATCATCGGGGGGCTTAAAGAACTACTAGTTGCTGGATCCTGCCCCCACAGACTGAGGAATGCATCTAGGGTAAGACCTGGGCATTGGGAGTTTTTAGATCACACCAGCTGATTATGATGTGCAGCAAAGTTCGAGAATGCTGCTTTTGGAAACTGAGGTGTTTCGTTCATACGTGGAAGAGTATAAATTGTAAACATGCGGCTGAATTAATTTTTACAGGCTGAACACACTGGAGTAAACTGCACCCCGATTAAGAACAATAGGGGCCCCAGTAGCCTCCGCAGGCTCACTTTCAAAGGTAGCCACCACCCCGTTATCTAAGCAGACCCTAGTCCTGCCTGCTTGTGTACTCATATATTTGGAATCATATTCTACAATGAGTCTCTTTGTTTTGAAAAGATATGGATTAGAGACTTTCGAATCACGTGGGATCCACGCAGGTAGCCTTCCTGAAAGAGACAGTATTTAAGGGAGGATATGAAGAAGGAAACAGATAAGAGAGAGGAAAGAGAGAAAAGGGAGGGATGTTGGGAAGGGGACGGGGAACAGCCTCAATGGAAAAGAGGTACACGGGCGGAACGAGGCCCTGTGGTGGACCTAAAATATTTTTAGAGAACATCCTCCCTTGCCAGCATGCTCAGCTTGGCATTCAATTATTCTACAAATTTTCACCAAGCACCAATACCGTAAGTCCTCGATTAACATCGTGGATAGGTTCTTAGAAGCTGTGACTTTAAGCGAACCGATGTATAATGAAACCCATGTTCCCATTGGCTAGTAGGAGCAAAAGTTGACTTCCTATGGAGTATTTCTGGTCACAAAAACATCACCAAACTTCTAAATAAAGACCCAAACATTGAAAAAAAAAAAATGTGGGTTATACATACAATTAAGAAGAGATCAAAACAAGATGCTCATTTCTCAACCCCTTGATTCTACTTCCAGGTCACGGGAGCCTCTTCCGGCAGCTCAGGGCACTGGGCGGGAATCCACAGGCGGAAAAGCACGTGGACGAGCTGGCCTTCCGTCGCAGGGCACGCTCGCTCCCATCATTTGCCTCCTGTGCCCTCCTTTGGGATGTGGGAGGAAGCCAGAGGACCCAGAGAAAACCCGCGTAGACACGGGGAGAACTTGCAAACGCCACACACTGGCTCAGGCCAGAATCCATGTTTTTTTCCTCATCTACATCATAACAAAACAACAGAGAACAAAATGCTGTTGTTCCAGAGCCAGCTGTACTAGAGTGGACTTGGGGCTCCAGAGGTATGTAGAAATTACATTTTAATTAGGAGAGAGAAATAATACAGACAAATATTTTAAAGATAGATACTTCATAGACTATTGTAACTGCCATGAAGGATGAGAGAAAGAATGAGACAGGTACGTTGGGCAAAAGGAGGTGACCTTTGACTTTAGGGTGATGAGGAAAAACAAATTTGGGAGAGAGACCTTGCTGGAGAGACTAGAAATTACAGAAGTTCCGATAGCAGAGTACCAGAGGCATTCTGGTAACCAAGACATTCTCCTCTGTCCCAGAATCTCACAGGCTGACCCAATATCCAGTAATAATAGCATTACCTAGCACATGGCAGACACTTCAAATATTTGTTTTAATTCCGTTACGTTGGGGGTCCAGTGATAAGATAGACAAACTAACCAAAAACAAACAAACAATTCAATATGAGATGCATGTGCTTTAATGGGGCATTCAGAGTCTCTGTGGGTGCAGTGAGGAGGGCTCTCAACCACACTTTTGAGTGAACCCAACAGCAGAGGCCTGCAACAAGTTCTGCTAACTTGATTCACTTGTTACAAAATTCAGCTTTTGCACAGGGAAGGTTCCCATGCCTGGCACCTTATTAGAATCACGTGGGAATTTTTTTTAAATTTCAGAATTCTGGCCCCACCTGGGGATCTAATTTAGTAATTTGGGGGTGGGGCCTGTTCCTCCATCTTAAAAAAAAAAAAATCCCCAGGTGATTTTCATGTTGAGCCAGAGTGGGAATAAGTGTTCTGGAAGATGCATTGAGTCACTCCAAACCATTCCTGCCTTTACACATCCCCGAGTTTGGGTGTTAGATCGTAGGATGCTAAGTTCCCTGGAGACCCAAACATAAAATTATTCCAAGCCACCAACTCTTGGAAGCAGTTTCCAAAAGTGCCAGAGGCTGCAGTTTAGCGAAGTATTTTGCAAATTCTAGCCCATGGCTGTACCACCTTTCCCATATTTTGCCATCTATACACCCCAACTGAAGCATTTCTTCTCTATCATCCCTTTAGCTATTTTTGTTTTTAAACCCCAAAAATGATATTAAACTTTAGATGGCCATCACAAATGGGGAGCAGTATCTTTTGCCAAGATGGAAGTAACCTTAAAGTGAATTTGATTAAAAAAAAAAAAAAAAACATTTCATAAAAGTCTAGCCTGGGACTCTTGTCCCTCCCAGGCTTCTATGCCTGAGTTCTGTGGTGTCTTGTTTGGAAAATAAAAAGTAGAAATTGTTAGGCATAAAAGATACTTTAGCACCAAACTCAGACCTCAGATTGGAAGAGAATTGAAAGGGTTTAACCTTTTCACTATGTGGTTCAGTGTTTTCCAATGTCGTATCTGCAGTACTGAACGATATTTGGGTGCCAGTGTGTCATGCATCCCCCTGGGATAGCCAAAATCTTTTTGTTGATAAGCTAAATATTCTACAATAGTAGCAGTAGGGGTTTAAAAAAAAAGAAAAAGAAAAAGAAAAAAGAAAAGAAAATCAATGAAAGAACATTCCAGAAGAATAGGTCCAAGAGCATGTTGGTAGCCAGCTAAAACATAGGTTGAGCGGAGGGATTCTGGTCCCTCCACCCCATTATATAACCAGCTATTGAGAAAGAAGAGAGAGTAGAGGTAAAATTTGGAGAAGAACCCTAGAGAGCGGCGGGGAGAGATTCTGTAGCCCAAAGTCAATATTCTGACGGTTTCCATTCTGATTCTGTCCGAAGCTGGGTCCAGCTACTAAAGCTCCTCTTTCCTAGTTCCTAGTCTCTCGGATGTCATTTTAACAGAAGCTATTTGAAGATAGGGATCCTATCTTATGCAATTTCAGCATCTCTCGTGCTTGGGGCAATGCCTGCCACCTAACATAGTAGATGTTTTGTTTTTCAATGAGTGAATGTAATATGAACACCAAATCAGCAGGCATGGGACTTCCGCAGAGCAGGAGGGTTCGCGGTGAGCTGACTGCAGCCTGTCTGCTTTCTGTTCAGGCCTTCAGCCTGTACCTCCCGACCCTATAACTGATCTCTTAACAGCGGGACTGTGGGGTTTTGTACTCAGTAAGCCCTGGCCCCAGCATGGCGCTCCATCAAGGTGTGTCGATTGGGTAATTAAAATTAATTTGGATTAATAATCTTTTGCTGACATTGCCACCGGCGAAGTGGCGCTTCCTCTGCCTCAGTTGCCTAAGGACGAGGCTCGCACTGGGTGGGGTCGGTCCCGGGCGGAGGCCGACTGGGTGACTCAGAGAAGGCCAGTTACCAACTTGTGCCACATTCATGAGGAGAAGAAACGAGCCTTGCCTTGCTCCGCGCGCGTGTGAGGATGTTAAAAATGATTAAACAGCACTTTGCAAACAGGGACAATAACACGCTGCGGCTGACTAGTAGGGTGGGAGTTATGTTTCTGGTAGCCCTGAAGAACACCTGAGGAAAATATCTGTGCAATGAGTCACCCCCAGTACTTCCCCTCCAGTGAGGGCAAAGGTGGCATGTGGGCGGGTCACGGGAGGGAGGTGTCCCAGATCACACCGGTGGCCGCCTGGTGGGGGCAGGTAGTGAGGGCGGGCACAGGTGAAACCCCATCACAGTGACCATGGCAACGGGGCCACCCCTGGAACGCCTAAATTACATTAACATCCAAGCCTGAGTTGGCTTTGTGGTTGCTCCGTTGGGTGCGTCTCCTTCCAAAAGAACAAAGGCTTCTTCAGCAGTCCTCAAACGGGAGTGAGCAGGAGGGTCACTCGTGGGGGTGAGGACTGCTTGTTCCAAATGCAGATTCCTCAGTCCCCGTCTGGAAGTTTCTAATTTAAAAGGTCTAGGGCAGCGAAGCTCATCCGGGGGGTGACTTTTTGCCCCGCAGCGGACACTGGGCAATGTCTGGAGACCGCTTCAGTGGACGCGGCAGGGATGAAAGGGTCCGGCGCTGGTGGCCGCAGCCCGGAGCTGCTGCTCAGCAGCCCACATGGCAAAGGGCAGCCTCCACAATAAAGAGTTCGAACCCAAATGTGGGCAGTGCCAGGGTTAGAACACCTTCTAGCGTGAGGCCTGGGAATGAGCATCTTAAGGAGGGCCTGGGGGCGGGGGGTTAATGCTGGAGGTGGAAGCCCTGACACGGGAAGGCTGGCTTCCTGTTCCAAAGGCACCACTGTTGGAGTTCCTAGGACTCCATACCTAGGACTCGGTTTGGACTTGAGTCTCGCCAGGAAGCCCTGCCTGGGAGTCTCCCTCCCTCCAGGTAATCACCCCTCCTAAGTGCACCTGTCCTGGCACGCTGGTCCCTTGAATGGCTGGTCTCTCCCACTAGAATGCGAGTTTCTTGAGGTCAGGGTCTAAGTTCAGACCTGTCCCCGGCCCCTCGAAAGCGCCTGGCCCAGAGCAGGGCTCCGTCGTCGCCTGCTGGCTGGAATCCGTCTCGGTTTGAGTGACATCCCTGCGTTGAGCCCAGAGCTTCTCCTTCCTCCAGACGTCACCCCGGAACCCTAGTTCAGCATTGCTGTGGAGCTTAGCCCTCTGAAATCACCTTCCTTCTTGGCTTTTCATTCATCCAACGAACACTTTATTGGGCACTTACTATGTCTTGCCGTTTGCCTTCCTTAGAGGATATAACAGTAAACAAAAGAGGCCAAACTCCCTCCTCCCCAGAGCTCACATCCTAGAGAGGAGCGAGGACAATCAGCAGAATAGAAACCTGAGTATAATATGTGTGGTCTTGGTAAGGCCAGTGAAGAAAGATGAGATGGAGAAATGGGATGGGGTGTGTGTTTGGGGGGGAGGGTAGGTGTGGCGGTGGGTGCAAAATTTTAAGTAAGGTAGGCCTCTGGGAGAAAGTGACATTTAAGCAAAGACTGGATGGCTAAGGATGACCAGTCTTCTCCCTGTCAGAATATAAACAGGAAGAGGCCGGGAGCTTCCCTTTCTCAATGGTTCCTGTGTCTCCAGAACAGGCACATAGTAGGCGCTCAGTAAACACTAGTCAAACAAAACAAGAGAAGAATATGTGGTTAAACTCTCAGGGAGGCAGATGGGAGATTTTCCTTTTCATGACCATCCGCCGATCGTCAAGGAGGAGGGAGGCACCGGGGCATGGCCAAACTTAGGGGGGTGCGGAGGACATCTTTGTGGTCGGACTAAGAGGTTGGAGGTCATCCCTGGAAGAGGTGCGCGCCCCCCGCCCCCTTCCCCGCCCAAAGCAAATCTAAGTTCTCAGCCTCGGCGGATCCCTGCAGGTGAGCCAGCCCAGCCCCCACAGCGCCCTCCCCAGCCGCCCAGTTCAGCCAGCCATCACCCTGCCCGCCCCCCCCCGTCCTCCCGCGTCCCCTCCCTCCCCGCCTCGTCCCCGAGGGGTGTCCCCGCGCCTGGTGGGCGCACGGAAGAGCGGGAGCGCGGGTGGCACGCCCGGTCCCCGCCCCCAGCCCCTCGCCCGGCGGGACACTGTTCCTTTAATAGACTGCCTCTGCCTGGCGCTCTGCGGCTGGGGAGTAAATTTCTCCCTGTCATCAGGTCGCGGGGAGAGGAGGAGGAGGAGGAGTTTGTTAGTGTTCAGTTTGTTCAGCCGGATCGATGTTTGCTGGCATCGCCTCGCCCTGTCTTGTGTGTGTGTATGTGTGTGTGTGTGAGTGTGTGTGTGTGTGTGTGTGTGCGTGCGCGCATATGTGGGGGTGTGAGTGTGTGTGTGTGAGAGGAAGCGAGTGCGTGTGTGTGAGTGTGTGTCTGTGCGTGTGAGTGTGTGTGTGTGAGTGAGTGGATTCCAGATTTTCTGTGTTTCCCAAACCCGCTCCTGTCCTCTTGCATATCACTCACAGCCCAGGATCTGACAGCAGCCACAAACCCACAGTGAGTGATCTCTCTCCCCCCAGCTCGAATCCGCCATAGAGACCGGCCAGGAGGAGGAGGGAAAGGACAAGGAGGAAGAAGAAAAAGAAGAAGCAGCTACTACCTTCCCAGGATCGCCTTTTTTTCCCCCCCTTATCTTTTCCGCGCGCGTGTGCGTGTGGCGCGTGTGCGCCCCTCGTCCATCCGAACCCGGTCTTGGATGTTTAATAAAGAAATCAAGTGTCTCAACAGTCACCAAAAAAAAAAAAAAAAAACCCAACAAACAAACAAAAAAATTCCAAAAAGCAAAAACAAAAGAGAGAGGAGAAAAAAAAAAAATCCAAAACAAACAAACAAACAAGGCACAGCCAACCTCTACTTCAAACCAGCCGGCACGAGCCACTCCAGTCTGCCATCCAGAGAGGGGGGTCTCCGGCCCTTGCTGGAGGAGTTGCAGGGGGGATCGTCAGGGGGACAGAGGCCGAGAGACGCCCTAGGAGCCACCGGGCAGGAGGCGGAGGACACCCAGAGAGGCCAGCGAGACCGCGGGCCCCCGCGCGCGGCTCGGGGCCGGGGCTCCAGAAGTGAGACAGGAGCGAAGTAGAGCGATGCCCAGGAGGAAACAGCAGGCACCCAAGCGGGCGGCAGGTAAGAGAAGCGGCTTCGCGTCGGGGCTGCCCGGCCGGGCTGCCCTGCGCGCCGAGCCCCTCGCCCGCGCTCCTAGCCACGCGTGCCCCACGACGCCACCCCCCAAGCTTTCGGGGGAGTCGCGCCGGGTGCCCCTATCCTCCCTGCGAATAACCCCATCCTCTCTCGCCTTCTCGGATCTCCCCAATCCTCCCCTTTCCAGCCTCCGGTTGGGTGGGGGTAGCCATCCCACCAAGCCTAACCTCCTTAAACTTTTTTTCCCTCTACACCCTCTACCCCACCCCTAACTTTCTCCCAGTCTGCTTCTTTCATCGCGGGCCAAAGTCGGGTTGAGGGTTTGGGGTGCAGAGTGGGGAGACAGTCCTTCCAGCCCCTCATCCCTACGCGTGGTCAGTGCCGGTGGCTTCTGGCCTCGGGGGACAGCGTTTCCTCTCGCTGGGGTTTGGGGCGCTGAAGTGTGAGCTATGCCCAAGTCTGGGCTGCAGGCTGGCTTTGGACAAGCAATGGGAGTTTAGCTTTGATCGCCAAGGTGGAAAAAACCACTCCAGGAAACGCATGAACCTTTGAATATGTTTGCTAAAAGGATCCACGTTTGGAAATCTAATCAACACTCTCCAGTCTCAAAAAGGGGGGGGGGGCGGGGGAAATGCCCCGTAGAACAGTGAAACAGCTATGGTTTTTCTTTGCCCAAAGAGAGTTGCAAACTTTGTAAATTGATTTGTGTGGCAGGAACTATCCCATCTGAATCCTCACTTACCCCCCCCCCCGCCCCACCCCCCAAAAAGAGGAACAGGTTAATGGATCACTACAATAGACCTTCTAAAGGATTTTCTTTTTCTTTTGGGTTGCTTAATTGCTTTTTTAATAGTATGCTGGGGTTTTGTTTCTCGGAAGTGTAATATGAAAGTTCATTTTTCTCCTGCCAGACCCACCCACTGAAAAATCAGCTTTCCACTTGATTGCTAGTTTTGATTTGACATTTGATTGATCACCTGTCATCTCGCTGCCTTTGATCTATTCATTCTTGATATATATCAATAAATCACTCACCATGGTAACTCAGAGTGCCAGTGACGCAAGCCTTGCCCTCTGGATTCAGAGCCAGGCATGCACAATTATTATCTTGTTTGGCTTTTAATGTGGGCGTTTTTATTTCTTTGTGTCCTTTAGTTGAATCAGGGCTTTAGGGAAAAGCTGAAGTTGTCTCCCTCCGCGCACCCCCCGCCCTTCGTCTTTACTCCGGCGCTTTATTCGGGCAGCATCAGCTAAGGCCAGTCTTCTACAGACCCACACTAATGCGTCTCCCTCTGCTCCAACTCGCGGGAAACGCTGGGGAGAAGTTCCGTGGAGCACTTTCGTAAACTTTGCAACGCCACCCTCGGCACAGATCCACAGTTAGTTCCAAATCTGGGCAAAGTGGGTGTTTGTGCCTGAACACGCTGGACCACCCGGCTCATCCGCCACCGTGGCCTGATTCCAGCCCGAATGGCAGTACATGTGCTTGGAAATATCCACAATTATCTTCCCTTCTGAGCGCGGAATGGCTTCCGTAACCGTGTGTAGATGGGTTCACATCGCATGCGGAAATATTTATGAAGCTTTGATCTGTCGTATTTTCCAATCGTTTTCCCTTATAGCAAAAAAATAATTAAAATATTTTCGTGCCGTATAGATTTAGAACTTGCTTCCTCAGCGAGGTGTTCTTTTTTCAACTCTAGCTGCCTCTTTTGAAAACAATTTCTTCCTCCTACCCCTGTCTCTGTCTACATTCAACTCACTTATTTTTTAAAAAACTTAGATTGCTTTGCAATCTGACAGCATGAAGGTGTTGCCTGGCCTTGTAGACTCAGGAAGGGTAAGCCTGCTCCGTCTAGTTCTGGAACATAAGTTTTTTTGCAGTGTAGCTAGATTATTAGCGATAACGTCCTTATTGTTGTCCCCAAAGACAACCCTGGGCAACAGTCCAGCAAGATGGGATACTGCCCTGAAAATCACTTTTTTCCCCCCTTGTAGTTCCAGTAAAGGCCATCAACAACTAGGCAGTAATTTAAATTACTAGAATGACTGGACATATCTCTTTTGGTAAGCTCATTACAAAAAGTGCATTGCTCAGAATGGCACTACGTTGATTATAATTATTTTCTGATCAATGAGGATCCAGGTGTACGTAGCACGATGCTGTGTCACATTATTTAAATCAGATCCTTCTCATTAAGCTGGTATCTACTGGTGCTGGCTCCTCTATTTACCGTAGTGTGTGTTTGTGTTAGAAAGTTATGACTATAGTTTCAGTTTTCTGGCCTATTGTGTTCGTGCTATCTTTATATGTTTGTTTTCATGGCTTTTATTATTTTCACTGGAGGCAGTGGAAACCCTTGTCAAACTGGAAGGGAATAATTCATTTCCTACACAATGAGGCCCCTCTTACGGAATGTATTTGCTCACATATTAATAAAGCGGATATTTTCTCATGCGATGTTTCTTCCCTCTGAAGTCATCGGTGCTGTACTCTGTTTTAGCTGAGGTGGTTATTCACAGGGAAAGTTAGCTACTTTGGGATTCTTTAGCCAGTTAACATCCAGAAAAATGAAAAGTGTAGGCTCTAGGATTGTGGCCTTACTAACTTTTATCACTGCTTATAATGAAACAATGCACAACTGTAAGTAATTACTCCCATGGACTGATGTTGAAAGCTTGATTTCTAGCTTGATTAATGAATAATGTAGATAGAAAAAGCCTGTGAGTGAATCAAGGCTGAGACTCATCTTTCCCAAGAACTGTTCAAGGCAATTTGATTCCTTTGCATTATTAGTTTTAAGTTCATGTTTCAAGGAACCAATTACAGAAATTTCTAATAAAGCAAGTATCCAGATGGAATGAACGAGGTGATATTATAAGTGATGGGGGAATTTTAGTTCTTATTTGTGATATTCCTCCCCCCTTTAAGGGAAGGGATGTGAGTGAGGTTGGCAGGTCTCTTTAAGGAAACAGCTAAGTCAGAACATTTCCCTCCCAAATGTCATTCTCCTTGGCTTTCTAAAGCTATGCTATTCCACCATACCATTACTTCGGGCAAGAAAAAAAAAAAAGTTTAGAAAGCAGCCTACAGTACCCCAGGGGTTTGTGTATGTGTGAATGTGTGTGCTTGCTTCCTTGGATGTATATTTCACTCACCACTAAAATGCATCCACTTTTACCTGAAAATATTGCAGAATTCTGTACCAGCATCTTTCCCCCTATCCATTTTAGGGAAGATAGAGAAGATGGCAAAAAGGTGAAACAAAACAGAACAGTGTTTTGATTTGTTTGTATTTTGTAAGATACAGAGTAGTTAAAAATTTAAAATTGTAGACTTACACTCTAACGCTTCTGTTTGCTACAATCTATTGCAGTCTCATGTAATACATATTTTATTTCACCATCCCAAACTATTGTTTTTATATAATGCCAGCCAATGGCAATAGATCCCACAACCTTCTGGGATCATATACATGAGACTGTCTAACATATATATAAATTACAGGATTCTGCTCCTGCCTCCCCAAAGAGGTTAAATGTTTCCTTCTTGCTGACTCTCAAAAGCTCTGTGGCAATCCAGGTCTGAGGAAAATCTTGCAGGAAAGAACAGCTCCCTCAATTTATTTTGTTTATTTAATATGGAGATGAATAATGCAGATTTTGTTTTCATGAATGTCCTTGTGTGGCAGTAAACATTAGACTATTAGCAATCATTACTTAAAAGTTGCAATTTGCACCTTAATAGCACAGGTTATTACATGGGAAACATATTCAGCAGGGACAATCCCGAATATTGCAATAGAGGATAAAAATGACCTGAGCGATCTCCTTTTCAACCTCATGACAGCAGTGGCCGGACTAACCTGCGTGGTCTCAGCCATCTCAACCCGCAGAGCGGGGAGGGGGACAGGCAGCTCAGGGTGAAGTTTACCTTTAATTTACTGGCAAGTGGGCTGAGATTCAAGAGAATGTAAATTGTGGTGGGATGGAGTGGGGACCCGGGACCTCTCACTTTGTTTAAACATACTTCAGATAAAGACAAGTTCACGTCTTCAAGATTTAAATACCGCACGCTGTAGACCCCTTCACTTACCCAAACAGTATGATTTTAACAGATAAATGGGAAAAATAAGCACACCCCCAAAGGGGCTCAGCAGCACGAACTCTTCTGCCTATCGTTATTTAAGGCAGATCCCTGAAAAAGGAAGGACAGATACCATAAAAACGCATGCTCTGCCTAGTGTTTTGGATGGAAAGAGATTACTTAAATGATCCCTCCCTGTCCCCTCCTGCTGCAGTACTCCCACCTCTCACCTCACCCTTAAAGACTCAGATTGAATGGAACATTTCAAAAGCCCATTTGTTTTAGGCATTTATTGATTTCATTTTTAATCTGCCATATCAGGACACAATACATTAACCCTAATCAGCAGATTGCAAGTGACAGGGAGTCTAGCTAGGTAAGGCAGAGGGGATTCTGAGAAACTTCTGGACAGTGAAAAGCTTTTAGAGGCTTGGGGGTTGGACACCGGAGGCTACTTTTGAGGAGAGTAGAAGCATTCCTCAGAAACACTATGCATTTATTTTTCTACCCCTTTGCAGTTGTTTTCCTTCTGGTCATCTCGATTCTATTGCTACCGTCTGGGATAACATCACACCCAACAAATACATCCTAGGCATCTTTAGCAGACCTGTCCTGGGAATATCTGGCCTCCAACAGAGGCTTAGGCTTCCGTTTCATCCCAGCTGACTTCTCACTCATTTGATGGAATTTCTCCAACTGGATAATACTTGGGATGATCTATTTGTCTTCCCAGTGGTTTGGGAATTGCACTCTCAATTGAGCAGGTTTGAAAGGGGGCACCGAGCCTGGCATTATTTAAGGCCTTCGATACGATGCACTTCTGCTCATCCCTGCAGCCGAGCTTAGGAAAATCAGCCAGGAAGGAAACATAGGCCGTGATCATGTTGGTGCTAGGTGTGTGCTGAGCTGCCATGACCCGAGCTGACTACCCAGAGTGCAGCTGCCCTCCCATCTCTGCGTCGGTACTATCAGTTTTATTTAGGTATGTCCTGGTCTGGGAAGACTCAGCCAATATTTCAAAGGCAATGCCTGCATCCACCCCGGTTCTCTTTAAAAAAGCACAGAATTGCCTAACAAATTCTATATTAAGACCAGGCATACACAGAGCATCATTTTCGTTTGATGCAAAGTCAGTTGGAAATACATTAAACTAACAGTTAGAGAGTGTCTTGCATCGCTTCCCTGAAGCTCTGCTTTTTCATTACATATTTAATTACAATCAAATTGAGCGACTTTTATAAAGAAAAAAAAAATCACAGTGGTATGAAAAGAAGCTTGGCACACAAATAATTTTATTGCTTTGCAAGTTGAGAACGCCGTTGCATTTTTGTTTCTTTGGGAGAATTTTATTTTCATTTTCTAATGTTGTGATAAATACAGAAGTGTCAGGGAGATCTCATCCTTCTACCTCATCGAGCCTGCTCACCCTGGAAGAGGTGTTTATATCCATTTTACAGTCATTTGTAACAATTTGGTTTTTTTTATTATTATTATTTAAAGTTTTATCAGTTCCATTAAAAGTTAGAAATTCTCCTGTTCCTTAGGGTGACCTCTGGCAGGCATCTCTTCGATTATGAAGGTGCTTAGTCATTCTGACCACATAAGAAAGAACCTCACTCGGAGTTGTTTGCTTTAGTACCTGGATAGTGCGGTGAGAAAAAATACCACCTATTTACAGGCCTCTGTTATGCGACACTGTTTTCACTGGGTTTATCATTTTTTGTTGTTGTTGTTCCTACTCCTGACCTTCCAGTCACTTGTTTGAGGAACTTTTTTTCAGAAGGAAGGATAGGGATAGTATTTAAAGTGGGTTTCAAGAGGCTCTGGGTCTTTAGGACACGACAATAAAAATTAGAGATTTTAGAGCCCAAATATCCACTTTCTGTACTCTGCAAACTCATAGGAAAGCGTCTCTGCAGACGCACGGGTCCGAATCTAACCCGGACGTGAATCGGGGTGTCTCCAGCAATGGGGTCGTATTTGTGTTGCTCATTATGTCAGAGAAGCCATCGCCAGGGTATCGACTCACGACCTTTCTGAAGACACCATATACACACGCAGAAAAGCAATCTGAGATGCAAGTGGGAATTGCTGATATATTTGTTTTCAAAGCAAACTCCATGGGTGAAATAATTTAATAATTCGGGGGGGATTCGAAAGTCATTAACATAGCCATTTGAAATTTTCAATCCTTGCCTCTCAACCTTTTGCATTCCCCCTACAAAAAAAAAAAGAAAGAAAGAAAGAAACAAGTCCTCTGGGCATCCTTGACTGTTCTGTGATGCCAAAGCAATGCCTAAAATTGTTTAAAATTTTAGAAATTAAAATTCAGGAGGCACGGCTAGATAATCCTATCATTAATTTATCAGTATCATTTAGTAGTGCTTAACACAACAGGGAAATGCACAATGCAAAAGTTTTAGAGATAATGAGATTAGAGAAATTACACGGGAGCAAAAAAATACCTGGATCATATTTGAAAACATTTATCTTGAATTTTGCTCATCTAAATGAGAGTTGTCTTTCCATCTGCATTATTTAAAAAAAAAAAAAAAATTTCAATATTCCAGTACCTACTACCCAATCTGAAACAGGGGCTAATAAAATAAAGCCCTCTCTGGGTATACAAAAATATGGGACATTATAATGCACATTAAAAAAAAATAGTTTTAGAAAACTAAATGTGAGCATGAAAACTAAAAGTAAAACCTCGACAAGCTCTGTAATACAGCTAGCTCAGGGTTCAAGATCGAAAACTTTGTTTCGGCAGGTTAAGAAGAATATAGCATTGCATTTTAACTTCACGTCTCCCTTTGGCAAATGAGAAGCAGTGAAGCAGGGAAGGTTTTTAAGGAGCTTTTTAGCTCTTTCTGCTTCTCTCTGCAAAGACTAATTTAATTGAAAAGCTGTAGTGTCCGTTTATGCTAAAGGAAAAGCCTTGTTTTTATAAGGCTGCCAGACACCGAGGTGGGTTTAAAAAAAAAAAAAAAAAAAAAAACAGCATTCTGCAGTTTCTGTTAGAACGAAAATTAAGACCACTGGCCTCAATTAGTTGAATGCTTTAAGAACTGAATGGATACTCTGAAGTCACCCCTGAGCTTTCTTCCTAAAGCGGCATCTAAGTCGTGTCTATGGAAATTATACAGTTTAGATATGAAGGTGGGCAGAACACAGTTCCTGTTTTTAATGAAAGTAGCTACAAGGAGCTGAATGAGATAAAAACAGAGTTGGCAGCGGCCGTTCTGTTTGTAATGAATGTGGAAGAAATTTCCCTAATGCTTTCTTGCATCACAAAAAAAAAAAAAAAAAAATCGTGAAATCCAGTGACCTAGGATATACAAAAAGGAGACAGAAGGTCAAGGTCATCTATAGAGGAGAAATGACTTGCGTGAGTGAGAGCAGCAGCATATCCATATTTCTATATAAACTGCGGGGGGCTTACTTTAAATCACTTTCATTTATCAGATCCTTAGAATTTTCTATGTATTTAGAAGCCTTTCTTTTATACCCCAGGGAGATATGAATAGCTTCTGGGCCAAGATGATGCTGTAGAGAAGAGTTAAATCTATTCGGTACCATTTGGTACAGAAGAAATGCCAAAATGAAAAGCTGTAAGCGTGTTTCATATCAGAGTTGCCTTTGGCTATTTTCCTTTATTAGAAAGTTGGGTGCATGGCTTTGTGCTTCTTGTTTTCCCACTTGGGATTAGGTTTTAGACTGTGCGTGGAGCCGTGGAACAGGAGGAAGTGACTTGATTTCTGGTTACAGCTTTGCCCACTCTAGCTCTGTAGCCCTGGACAAGCTCGAGAGATAAACCTGACTCAAAGGATAAGAATGTGAGTTCAGGGGTCAGACTGACCCACATTCGAATCCCTAGTTGTATTTATTTCCTTTTGACCATGTAAACTTGGACAAACTACTCACATCTCTGTTCCCACTTTCTAACCTACAAGACGGGAGGTAATCAGAGTTCCTAAAGCCTTTTTGAAAAAATTTTACAAGACTGAGGATGCACTAAAACGATTAGGGGCCACACATACCAGTACTCATGTGTCTTTACCCTGAACAGCTAGACCATGAAAAATTTATACCGAGAGGGAAACGAACAACCCAGCAATTATCATGAGACTAGGGGTCCAGGGCTCGAAAGAAATCAGACATGGGAGCATTTCGGTTTGTAGAAATGGAAATATAATCTCTGGGTGGCGTTTTAGCCTCTTCTCCTGAGGATGACTTATGCTTCGTGGGTTGGAGCCCTGAACCAGCTCAAAGAAAAGTATTTGTTTCCCCAAAAATAGTAATTATAGCACCAGCACAAACAGCTCCAATGGCCGCAGTAATGATGATACCTATCACTACACTGGGCACTGCACCAAGTATTATTTCCTGAGTCCCTACTATGTGCTGGGTCTTGTTCTGGTCACCCAGGTTAATAGGATGGGTATGGTCCCTGGGGATCTGACCCTCCAACTGGGGGAAGCTAGAGAACATACATGAAAATTAATAAAGAAGAAAGCTAATTTTCATGCAGAAAAAAACTTGACAATAGCTTTATAAAAGCCAGAATATGATAGTAGAGTTGGGGTGACACAGGTGTGGATGTCAGGGGAGGCGGCGTTTGAGCTGAGTCTTACCCTCATAATAGCCCTATGTGTTAGAAACTCGTGTAATCCCTGTGTTACCGGTGGGATCACGTAACTTGCAGAATAACTCATTCAAGGTCATGCAGTGGCTGAGCTGGATTTGAAACTTCCTGCTTCCAAAGACCCATGCTCTTAATCTATTGTGATGGTTTATCTAGAATAGCCACCGTGATTCACCAAGGAAGGACCCTGAGTTGCTATTATTCGCCCTCTGCATCTCTTGTGATGGCTAAACCTGTAGGGAGTGAATCGAGAACACTGGCAGAGGGTGCCACCTTTAGTGGCATCTCCAAACAGAATCTTCGGGCCATCTTTCTTACATGAAGTCAGTTCTTCCTTGAGTGTTCCTTAACATGTGTGTGTGTATAAATATGTATGTATGTAAATATATGTGTGTGTGTGTGTGTATATATATATCTCCTTTCGTGTGTTCATCCACCCAGCAAATGTGCATTGATCTGGGTCCTGGGATATCACAGTAGGAAAGGAAAAGTCTCACCTATCACACAGCTCATATTCCTGTGGGCGAGACCAAAAAGCTAGCAAAGAGCTAAATACAGAATATTGAATAGTTCTAATTGTATTTCATAAAAATAAATCAGTATTAATGGGGTAAAGAGTGAGAGGAGGTTTGCCATTTTTTATAGTGTGGTCAGGGGTGGTACAGAGTGATCAAACGGTAACACTTGGTCAGATCTGAGCGAAAAGCACCCAAGGCCAGAGTGGACTTGCATAGTCGAGGAATCCGAGGAATCCACTGTGGCCCTGGCACATTAAAATGGGAATGATAAGAAAGGTCGTGTGTGGCCTTCCAGATTTGATTCTAGGGGAGCTGGGATGCCGCTGGAGGGGTTCAAGTAGGGAAGCCGCGTGATCCGATCGGGTGATCAGCAGAGCATAGGCACCTGTTTGTATTTCAAAGGTGGCGTGGACTTTGGCATGTTGGCACCCCCCCGTCCACTTACCCGGCCCCTCGGTGATGATAGTGAGTAGGATAGAGGTGACATCTGGAGATGAAAAGACATGCCGAGCCTTGATGGGGGAGTTGACTGGTGCTGGGATGGATGACATCGTGAGACCGTGGAAGGGCGAATGTCAAGAGCCAAGCAAATCTGGGATCCATTTGCATCTCCTCCCTACTCAGTAGCCAGCCATGTGCGTCATCCTTGCTGTACCTCGGTTTCCCCATCTGTCAAGTGGGGACATGTAATTTCTCACCTTCCGTTGTGGTTGTGACGATTAGATGATGTGATGTAGATGGAACCCTTGGTGCAGTCCCTGGCATCAACCCTGCATCTTCTTCATAAATGAACAGTTTTATTCTCCTTCCTGTTTTGTTACTTGTTTTTGTTTTTCTGTAGGAATTCCAGGAGAAATCTAAGCACTCGAATTAGTCCTCGGTACCTATTAGGCACTTAAAAAATATTTCCTGATGAATGAATAAATGAGGCTGTAAATAAATGAATGAATAAACACTTTAATTACTGTATTACTTTGTATACTAATTAATTACTTTTGAGGATAAGGATCTCTTTTGCACATCTGACATTTTTTGGCAGACCTACGTACCAATCATGATCATAGCAGCACTTTGAATATTTATTAATTTAGGAAATATTAATGACAGAGACTCTGATTTTAGTAATAACTTGTATTTTTTCCATCATGACATCATCTGCCTTCAAGTGAAGAGCAGTGATTCACCTTGCTGCAGTAAATATTTTTTATTCATCTTATAGACACTGCTTGCTGACGATGTAGATTTGCAGACGTCCTCATTAAGCCGAGAGCCGGGGATGAGGCTCCCCGATGGAGGAAGGGGCTGTGGACCCTCATTTCTGACCCCAAGGTGGACCTCACCCTCTCCTGTCCTGTCCACAGGTGCTCTGCCTGCCTGCCAGGCCCAGTAGCCTCCAGGTGCGCCCAGCCTCCCAGGATATGACCACTCACCCTCCCCTCCCGGCAAACCTCTGCTCATCCCCTCAGGCCCAAGGCGGCAAAGCTTAGGGGTTGTTAAACTCATAGGGGAAGGCTACAGGCGTTTCCTGGTAACGCCTTCTTCACTTTTTAATTGTCACCTTCAGATAAGTGGCTGGTGCCTGTTACCATGTGTCTTAGGACAAAGAGAATCAGAATCGCAGAGAGCGCTTGGGGATTTTTACTACCCACCCAAAAACCTTTATTTAACCAACATTATTGAGGGTCTGCTGTGCACCAGGTACTGTGGGAGGTTCTGGAGCGAGAGCCTCGAATAGAAGTGACGAGAGGCCTGCCTTCTCGAAGCTCGCGTTTAGTGTGGCAGACACGGCACAAACAAGCAGGCAGATCTATACGTGGCATCGTGTCAGGGTGTGGTATGCACAATGGAGAGAATTAAGGGGCAGGGCGTGAGAGCAGGGGGTGCTGTCTCAGGTGTGGTGTTCAGGAAAGACCAGAGTCTCTGGAAGTGATTCTCAACCTGGGCTCTGAGTGGAGTGACAGGGAGGAAAGTCCAGCTCTGGGGTGGGGGATAAGGACAACAATCAAAGCTGGGAAGGAGCTGGGGTCCCCCCTGAACCCCAGAGCCACTAGGACAGGGAGCAGGGAGACACCGGATCTCACTTAAGGTTTAACAGCCTCATTCTGACTGCCGTATTGTTTGTCAGGGACCCAGTAGGTGGACTACTCACGAGACTCCAGCCTCCATTGTCAAAAGCCAGCGATGGTTTGGGCCAGGCTGATGGCAGAGCAGAGGGGAGATGTGGTCCAAAGGTAGATAAGACGCGCAGGTCACTGCAGGTGGTGTGAGTGGAAAGCGTATGCTGAAAGCTATGCGTGGAAACGGGGCCGGTTAGCCTGTTAATACTGTCTCTACTTCCTTTACCTTCTAGTTACATATAAGGTGGTCACCGCATACGGTCAGTCTATCGTCTTCTGAGCCAAAGTGGGAACCAGGGGAAGTGTTTGGAGCTGCATTTGTTGTAGAATCGACTGTAGGGGAAGAGGCTGCTCTTCTCAAAGCAGATTTCCTGGTGCCTTGGAATCCCCTCTTCAGATACCCCTCCATCCACATCAGACAGCATAGTGTCAGGGCGTGGGGGTGGACCCAGGGGTCCTACGCGGTTCCATTTCTCTCCAGAGGGTCACTTCCTTGCTCTGTGACCTTAGGCGCTTTTACCTCCCAGACTTTCAGCATCCTCATTAGCAAAACAGGCCCACTAAAAGGACTTCTCCTTGAGTTTTTACAAGGGTTCATTGAGATAAATCAGATAACATGCTTAGCACGGTGCCTGGTACGTGGTTAAGTCGTCAATAAATTTTAGTCAGTATATTAACAAGTTAATAATCCTCTCCATGCCTTGATTTCCTTATCGGTGAGATAGAGATACTAAACACTCCCTCTTGGGTTGTTGGGAAGAACAAGTTATTAACACCTACAAAGCACTTAGAACAGTGCCTCGTACACAGTAGGTGCTCAATAAATATTGAATTACTGAAATAATCACCGTGACTCTGAGCTTTTGACTTTGAAGGGATCCTGTGTGTGATTTGCTTTATGTTCACGAAGCCTGGCACATAGTCGGTGCTCAGCAAACGTTTGAAAGAATGAGTGATGGTGACATGATGAATAGGAGTCAAAAATGAGAAAACCCCAGGGGATGAAGTGAGCCTCAGGGGGAAGGGTCAGACGGCTAACTGAAAGCACCATCGCATCCGGTGGAAACAGGATGTCTACCTTTGGACCACATCTCCCCTCTGCTCTAATGCCTGTCTCCTCTGCCTGAGACTGCCAGACCTCTGCGCCATGTTTCAACGAGGAAGGCAAGCCCACCCCCGAACGTTTTTAAAGATGGAGCTGCTCCGTAGTGGTGGTGGATGGTTTTAAGCAGCACTGAGTCACGCACGAGGTGAAAACCATGTCCCCTCTTCGCCTTGGTTCAACCCTTGTGGCTTAGTCAGCAAAGTCTCATTCGGTGTTAGCCTGTCTTAAATACCTCTCTCAGAGCTGTTTATCAGAACGAGCAGACCTCCAGTTCAGAGACTTCAGCGAGCCACAGTATCCAGTGAAAAATAAAATAATAACACTCGGATTTCCATTGTCTGATTACCATCACTTATGACAAATGATGCTGGTTTTCCACTGACTGTAGTGACGTAAATTTTCATTTTAAAATAAAATCACGTAATAAAAGAGGGACTCTTTCTAAGGAGTTGTGTGAAGAAAGCAATAGCTAGGAGGAGGATCTTGCCCAAACCACAAAGATGGGCAGAATGACTGAACGTGAGGACACTGTAGACGCCCAGGCCTGGGCAAGGCACAGGATTAGTGAACCAGATGTCAGCGAGGGCTGCCAAGTCACACTCGGGTCAAAGAAACACCCAGAAAACAGAGGCCCAAACTTCAAAAAAAAACTTTGAAAGTGGGGAGGAACTTCTCCTCCCAGGATATCAGACAGAAACTCCAGAAAGTCTCTACTGGCCCAGGAAATTTCGCAAATATGGAAGGACTGGAAATGATGTTCTGGGGTTACACCAGCGCTTCTCAACCTATATTTGGTATCCTTGTCACTTGGAGAACTCATTAAAATGCAAACTTGCAGATTCCCAGGCCAGAGCCCAGCATTCCACAGGCTGAGGGTGAGGCCAGTGATTCTGCATTCTAAGGACCAACTGTCGCTTTGAATTATAGGAATTTGGGGGGAAATCTAAGTTCTCTTCTTTTTCTCCTTCTCCTTTCCCCTCCTTTCTCTCCCTGCCCCTCCCAAATACCAAAGTACTTCAACATTTTAAAAATTATTCGAGGAGTCCATTTTTCACTTTCTGCCTTTAGTCAACAGAAAAAAAAAAAACAGGAAATGGTCTCTCTTTTCATGCTCACTCTCATGGCAATCACCGGTACTGTTAGAAATGGTGGAGGCCATTTTGCCTAATGTATTTCAGCTGAGAAGTGCATCCACTTCTGCATGTATCTACCTGGTCACAGCACCAAGCATCAGAGCCCAGAGGATCCCTCAGTCGAGCAGGAGAAAGACAAGCATTCCAGCAAATGTGTAACAGGGGTTCCATCTGCTTCGAAACCTTCTGGGATTCTGGGTGCGAGTCAAGAGATAAATAAATGAAAGGAACCTCTCGGACCAGGTTCTTTATTTCTTACATTCTCTAAAATTTTGGAAACTACTGAATGAGAGGGCAGAAAACCACCTTCACTTTCTTGTTAGCCTTTTCCTATTTCCTCACACTTTCTTCAATGATTTCTTTCTTTTTATATCCATCAGTTCTTTCTCTCTTTCTTCACTCTTTCCAGCAGTAACACTTCCAAGCCCTTTCTGTTGAGCACCTGTACCTCCATGTAATAAAAATGACGATGGTGACGACGATGAAGATGCTACTAAGCGTGATGGTCATTATCATGATGGCCATCGTCACGACGGCCACCATTTATTGACCTGGATAACACGAAACCAGAAAGGACACGATGGTTTACATTCACCAAGCACTGACTACATACAGGTCTTTTACATAAAGTCTCTCCCCACGACATCCCCAAAGCTGGCTATGATTATGATTGGCCCACTGAGTAGATAAGAAAACCAAGTTTTGGAACTTTCAAGTACCTTGAAGATTGCATAAACTTCTAATTACAATATTGAAATGTGGGTCTGTCTATCAGAGACCAAGTACTCAGACACTGTTTTGCTGCTTCTCAAAATATTTAATGCTTAATAGTAAAGAGTCAAACAGATATTCACAGTCTAGTATAGCTGCATGCAGGCCAAGGGAATGAATTAAAATTTAGTATTTGCTCTTGGTAAAAGTCATTTGTGTCAAAGGAAAAAAAAAAGAAAGAAAGAAAGAGAGAGGATCATCCTGCTTATCTAAATCCCTAACATCTTTAAAAGTTGAACCTATGAAGATAAAAAAAAAAAAAAATTGGATTTTTAAAACCTCTTGAGTTTTGCAAAATGGCATTTTCATAAGTCCATTCCTGTTTATTAAACAAAAGTAGAAAACAAAAACATGATAACCCCAATGCAGTCCATTGGGGGTATCTCAGTAAGTATTCGTGCTCACCCACTTCCTACAGCTTCTCTGAGGCTGTGTCCTGAAGTCAGACACTTCTCATCTGCCCCCCATAAATCTCTTGCAGGCTCCACGACTCTTCCTGGCCATCAAAAATGTAGAACATAGGCAATGATGCTACCCCAGGATTTCTTTTAGCAAATGAAAAGCTCGCCTTGCAGATTTCTCCTTTAGAGTTCTTCATAATATTTATGGCCAGGGTCTCTAAAGGTGTTTCTTACTTGTAAGTATTTAATTATAGGTGACATTTAAATGAGTACTCTGAATAATATGAAAAAAAAAAAAAGATGACCTTGAAATTCAAGAATCCTATCTAAGAGGGAAAATGTCACTTGCAACAAGTCATGATAGAGTCCGTTGTGAGAAAAAAAAAAAAATCAACAGTTTTTAGTTAGCGGTGGTGAGGAAGAGGTTGTTATTTTTTGTTATTTTTTTAATGTGAGTGACATTTTTTTAAATTGACATATAATTGACATACAATATGCTATTAGTTTCAGGTGTACATCAGTGATTTGCTATTTATGTACCTTATGAAATGATCCCCACGATAAGTCTAGTTACCATCTGTCACCATACTAAGTTATTAAAATATTATTGACTATATTCCCTAAGCTGTACATGACATCCCCATGACTTATTTATATTATAACTGGAAGTTTGTACCTCTAATTTCCTTCACCTATTTTACTCTTCCCTTTAGCCCTTCCCTTTCTCATCACCAATTTGTTTCCTGTATCTATGAGCCCGTTTCTGTTTTGTTTGTTCATTTGTTTTGCTTTTTAGGTTCCATGTATACGTCAAATCATACAGTATTTTTGTTTTGACTTATTTCACTTAGCATAATACCCTGTAAGTCCATCCATGTTATCACAAATGGCAAGATTTTATTTTTTTATGACAGAGTAATATTCCATTATATATATGTACCAGCTCTTCCTTATTCATTCATCTATCGAGGGACACTTAGGTGGCTTCCATATCTTGGCTATTGTAAATAATGCTGAACGTAGAGATGAATATATCTCTTCGAATTGGTGTCTTTGTTTGCTTTGGATATGTACCCAGAAGTGGAATTGCTGGATCGTAATTCTGTTTGCAGTTTTTTCACGGAAGCTCCATGGTGTCTCTATAGTGGCCACACTGTATTTCATGTTTCTATAACATAAGTGACATTTTGAACTAAACTTTTATAATGCTACAAAGTGTGGCAAACTGTCTAGCCTGATTTGAGGTTATTTTAATGAGAAATGGAATGAAATTATCATTCTATTTTATTGCCTTTAACATAAATTTTTCTTTATTAATATTGGATGGAAATAGTCAATCAGATGGAATAGAAGAAAGAACTGTCAATAATACGATGAGCTTATTTTGCTTGATGAGTAAATTTCAGATATAAAGGTATTAAACTTTGCAGGTAAAGTCTTCTTTAAACACCAAACTGAAAATCTCTGAGCCTTAGTCCTGTGATACAGGCACATGAAGAGTGCTTATTTCCAAGTACCATTATGAGGATTTAGAAAGCTGATACTTATTAAGCACTTAAAACAGTGTTTAGTGCATAATAAGCATTCAGCAAATATTATTATTTCCCCCCCACCCGTCACTTTCTCCTCAGAGATAAGCACTATTAAGAATTCAATGTGTATATCCTCCATTATTTATAGTTTTACCTGCATTATTATTCTTTTGTATATTTTTGAAATTCGTTACGTAAACAGTTTCACACTATATTTTACAAATTGGGTTTTCACTCTATGTTTGGTTCTCTATCCAAGTATGTAGGTAGGTAGGTAGGTAGATAAGTAGATAGGTAGGTAGATGGTAGGTAGGTAGGTAGAGAAGGAACGAGAGAGAGAAGATAGATTTTTAAAAAGTAGATGTGGCTAATTCCTTCTTATATGCTTTATAATAGTTCGCCATAAGCGTGTACATTTTTACTCATTTATCAATTCCTCTGTTAATAGGCATTTAGCATATTTTAAAGTTTTCACTATTACACAAAATCTTGTACTGCATATTCTTGGGAATTTTTACAGTTATCATAAGTAATTTACAGAGAGAGAAACACTTGTGAGATTTTACTGCATTTAGCGAGAGAATCAGTTGAGAAAAATAAACAATATTTACACAGCCAGTATTCATACTTGGAATGTTCCTGTGTCTTTGCTGAGATGCACACTTCCCCAGCCCAAACTTCAGCTGGCTGATTTGCACGTAGTAGGCACTTGCTAAATGTCTGCTGGGAGTAAGTGAACGGCACGGAAATAAAATGCACCAGTAACCCCAGTAGCGAATGAGGCTCAGCCAGCCATCGACACGGCTGGTCCAAGCATGGCAAAAAAACTGTCGTTAGCTGCCTTGGGGTGGGGTGGGGAATAGAGGGAAGTAGACAGAAAAGTATGAATCACAGGAAGGAAACTGCGTTTGTCCTCAGAGTTTGTAATGGATCGAACTTCTTAGCCGGACAGCTGTCGCCTTATGGTTGCTGGAGCTTCGCGGGGTGTCAAACGTGGGTCGGGGGGGGGGGCCGGGAAGGACTTTGTTGGTCAGTGTTACAAGGTGGACCATTAACAACAGTCCTGCAGTTTCGCATGTTAAGTGGTTAAGCTGCAGTTTAGCAGACGTGTGAGGTTTAGCAGACATGGTCCTAGGGGTGGAAATACTTATGAGAGGACACCAGGGTTTAGAGAGCTCACGTCGTGGGACCGGCATGGACCAGCTCTTCACAGCCAAGACCAGCATCATCCTTAGAACATGTGCGTGTTGAGGATCCGCTGTCCACGTGCATATACATCCGTGTGTATTGGGTACACGACATGTCTAGTTTGTGCGTGTGTGTATACACGCATGTGTGTGCTGTGGGTTTGTTTTACTGAGTATGAATTGTGAACGTGTACATATCCTCTGTGTGTGTTGTGGGCGTGAGTACGTTTCATGTACAGCTGAGTTGGGTATGCTGTGGGTGTTAGTCCATGTGTCCAGCTGGGAGGAGAGTATAAAAAGCTGTTCTGTACAGATTTTGTGTTTGTGGTAGACAGAGCATATGCATAGCTTCATACCAAGACTGAGCTGTTCATGGAGCCGCCACTAAGCTCATGAACATGACGCCAATGTCACAGTGTCCTTCCCCAGGGCGCCTCTGTGGCACTGCCCCGCGCTCCTGGTTATGGGCCTGGGTAAGAGGGAAACAGAACCATGGTGACACTGATGTCCCCTACACAGGAAAATTAGCACTGCACAGGAAAGGTATGAGCGACAGACAATATCAGGAGGCAGGCTGTGCGCCCTGTTGTGATTTCTGGTTCCTTGTCTACGTTATGTTATGTCAAGGACTGAGCTTTCAAATCATGGGAGCCTCTTTATTTGCCGTACCTAGAACGTAGTAGGTGTTTTGGTTGAATACAGGAATGAATGAATGAATGAATGCATGCATGAATGAACGAATGACCCAACCAACCAACAGTTATGCATGGTTCCTGGAGCCTTTGGAATATTTAGATGCCCGGGTTATTTATGCCCACAGGGCTGGAAATGGTAGGTTTTGGGTAAATGTTGAGTGGCTAAATGAATGCATGCACATCCGCAGGCGCATGTTTGCTTATCTCAGAAGCAGGTTCGCGATCGTAAGAAAACAGTTCCCCGGTGGGGTTTTTATTCTTCCTCTGTCGGTCCCAGAGGAGCACCTTGTCTGCCGTCCCTTTGGTTTAATTATTGTTTTTTGAGATCGGCATGGCAGCCCTTCTGTTTACTGTCAAACTGCAGCCGCGAATGGGGAAATAAAGAATGAGGCGGGAAAGTGTCTGTTATCCAGGTATGGCAACTTCCCCAAAGATATTTTTCTTTGTGAGAGGTGAGAGGAAGGTGGAAAAGTTGGGGATATGAGTTCCCAAACTTGCCAAAGACATAAACCAACAAAATTGTGTTGCTGCTTCCATAAATGTTTAATAAGTTTTATCATCTTGTGACTAAGGTTAAACAAATGTGAGTCCTTTGAGGAATTATTTACTGGAGGCAAAGTTATAACATCAACATCTGTGTTTCCAGTCATTTAGATGAGAAATAGATCAGATAAATCATGAGCAAGTTCCGCAAAGTACCCTGTGTATTACCAGCTCCAGAGAAGAATAACATAGGTAGCTCTTTTAGGTGCTTGCTTTCTCCACTGGAATTTCTTTAAAAATTTTTTTTTGTTAGACTCCTCTCCTTTTATTCATTTCATTATCTTCAAAGAATATGTCTTCACTTTTTTTTGTAGAAAGTTACCATAAAAACATCCACAATAGAAGGACTTAAGAGATTTCTCTCAGGGAATCGGGCTATTTCAGCCAACATTCTCATTTGGGAATGGGCTAACAGTTCCAATATATAACATCCATATAATTTAGGCTCATAAATTTCTTTTTTTCGCAGTGATGTAATGGGGAGACTGACCTGGAGTTTGTAAATGTTCCCTGCTCAGTGCATCCCCCTGGGCCACATAACATTCTAGACAGTGTTTTATGTGCCCTGATTAAAATATAACGTATTCCTGCATTTCCTGTGGACTGACCCGTCACTGCTCTCAGAAGAATATTCAGGGAACACGGAGATATTTTCAAACGTGTAACAATGCACTGTGTGAGGTTTTGTTTTTCTTCCCCTCTCTCTTTTTTTAAACAATGATCTGATTTTCAATTTAGAACACAGTCCCCTGAGTACCCACTCCACAAGAAAAGTTTTGTTCTTTGGGTCAGCTTTTGAATCTGCCACTGCACTCTGATAAATAAACAGGAATACTTGTTTGTGACTCCAATTTGAATTCTCAGGCACATACTTGGAGCTGCTCCCCTGCAGTGAAGGGAAGGAATTGGACGAGTTAATAGGGAGTCACCCAAGATAAAACAGTAGCAATGGAAACTTATGACCTTCTTTATTAAAAGGAAAAAAAAAATTTTTTTTTCTAATTAAAATGAGGGAAAGGGTTTCTGTAGTTCTTACATCATGAGAACAACAGCTGAGACAAATAAGATCCCCAACAAACTCGTTTGTGGGTTGAGATGTTTTAATCTTAGATGAAAGAAGCACAGCATAAACAAAAAGCAGCTCTTGCTTCCAGAAAAGAAAAGGCAAATTTGTGGGGCTTGAGCTTGAAACTTGGCTGGGCCAGTACTGATACTGCTAGATCTTCCCGGGGACAAAGCTCCTTCCAGGAAGGACATGAAGAGGCGTGGAAACTGCCCGAGGGAGAGCGGATTGGATGGATCGAACTGATTTATGGGAGATAAGTTCCTTGAAAGGGGTGTGTGTATTTGAGAGTCGTTCTTTTATTCATTCAACAGATACTTGTTGATTTCTATTATTTCTAAGACCCTGCACTTGTGTGGCAGGGCTACAGGGATGAACAAAACATAGCCTGTCATCAGAGGTTAGTGGTGTAATGCCTAGAATAAAGCCAGAGAGAGGGAAGGAAGAGTGGGAGGGAGGGATGGAGGGAGGGATGGAGAGAGGGAGGGATGGAGGGATGGATGGAGGGATGGATGGGTTGATGGATAAAGATGATCTACGATTCACTAGAAACTCAAACTCATTCCTGTTTATATGTTTGTTTCTGATCTAATTGTCGATCTGTCCTGATTTTATCCCAGGCATCTCTTGACGTTTTTATTAGTGATAGTTCTCTGATTTCTCTTTTAGCTGATCCTTCTTGAACCAGTTCTAAGGTCCTTTCTTTCCTGCACATGTTAGCCGCTGCTCAGCTCTTACGAGCTGTATCTTGCTGTGGAAGTTCCCAGCTGGGCCCCTGGTTGGCCACTCTGAGCCTTTGTCACTGCTCACCGCAAACCTTCGTGGGGTCAGCCTTTCCTCTGCTGTGTTTCCTGAAATAATAATAATCAAACTCATCAACATTTAGTAAGAGTCCACTCCGGGCCAGGCACTGTCCCAGGTGCTTTGCACGCACCTGGCTTCGTTTAGCCTTCCTCTAAACCGAAGAGGCAGACGCACTGCTAATAACCCCATCTTCCAGACGAGAAGTGGAGGTGCAGGTCTGTTGAGTAACCAGCTCACAGAGCAAATAACTAGTGAAGCTAAGATTTAAGCCCAGGTGTGTTTGACTCCAGCACCACACTCAGTACATAACTCTAGAAGCTGAATTTGTATTTCGATGAGTACTGCTCCAGCCTGTGATAAAGGATACATCGTCTGTGTGACCCAGCTGAGCCCCAGTTTCGGCACCTACAGATGCAGAGATCCGAGGGTTCGGGCTGGGACAGGTCTCTCGCTCTGACTCTGCCTTCCTTCCCTCTCAGTGAGATTCTCTGCACCTGCCGGTCACCTGGGAGCATCTGGCTTGGTTACTCTAGCAGAAGAGATCACCTCCTTCGGAGGATCCTGGCGAACGTCCCAGGGTTTAGGTGGGCCCACGTGGGTTTGCGTGACCCTCCGGGCACCTGTCACTGGCCTGCCGTCCCCATGTGTGCACCCAGCACTACAACACCGCAGGAGCTAGGAGTGGCTGGCGGCAATTATGCCAAAGCAAAGTCGAGATGATATTACCAAAATGAATGAGAATGGGAATTAGACTGGCAAAGCCGATAGATTTGTCCTCCATGTTCCGAAGGGTTGCAGCCAATGGCTTTGAAGCCAGATAGACTGAGGTTCAAGTCCAGGATGTTATTTACTTTCTGTCTGATCTTAGACAAGTTATTTAACCTTCTAAACACGAGCTTCTTAATTTTGAAGAAAAACAATGCCCGTGCGACCGCATGAGGTTGTCCAGGAGATGATAAGGATTGTGTATGTCAGGTCCTGAATGCATGCTTGGCACAGAATAAATGCTCAGCGCCCATCAGTGAACATGGTGGCTGTGGAAGGGCTAGGCGACAGCAATGTCTAACAACTCTGGAGAAAGCGGTGCGTTCTTCTGGGGTCTTCGTTCATGCCTCTGAGCACGTGGCTCAACAGCCAGACTTCCAGAAGGTGGACGTGAACTCCAGCCCCAGCACGGGCCAGCAGGACTCAGCCAAGTCCGAGTCCAGTTCGCCGAGGCTTCCTTTCGGACAGGGCCGAAAGTTCTTCGCAACTTTCGTTTCCTTTCAGGTTTTGATTTATTTATTAATTAGGCAAAATGGGAATTGACGAGCCTGAAATGATAAAGATGCTCGTGATTTAAAAAAATGTTTTTGTATGTCAGGAATGAAAGATGGGGTGAGGTTGAACGGGAGAAAAATGACTGTGTCAAAGTCAGTATAGTCATGTCACCTCCCTGCTCTCCCGGGGGTACAAAACGGCGGTAAAATACAGGCATTCGTGGTGGCTGAGAACGTTGGGAGTTCGGCCGATTCCTTTTCTCGTCTGTGGGACTTGTTCCGGGGCTCGCTGGTTGGATGGCACCGTGCTTTCTTGCAGAAAAACCGACCTAGCGACGTGTATTGTGCATCGGAGGCTTGGAGAAGCCTTTTCCCTCCTAGTTTATTCTTCTGCATGGCGGTGTCTCTAGGCGGCTGACATATGTGACGGAAACGCCATGCTCACCTGTGTGTGCGACACTCTACCTGCAGCATACCTTTGCTGGTAGCTGAATTATGTGCGTGTCTGGCCGCTCTTGATTTAGACCAAGGCATGTATAATCCTCCGTAGGAACCATCCCTGGTTAGTAGCCCCTCACTTACTGTGTTATACAAGCTGCTGGCAAAGGTAATTATACTTAATAGGAGGCACCTTTGATTTAAAGCTGCAGAGGTGAGTAATTAAATTGAGCTGCAAGCGTGGGGAGCTGGCGTGCAACCTTTGTTTGGGGGCATTCGTCGGGAGCAGCTAGCTGGGATTGCTTACAAGGGCAGTGTTTCTTAGGCCCATATTTGTCACCCAGATTATTTTAGAAAGACAGTCAGTAGACCTGAGAGAGATGCACAGAAGGCACCATGCAGGCAGCTGCTGCCTCAGACTGCCCTCCCGAATGCCACCGAAGGGGCCCTCACTTCCCCGTGGGGGCTCAACATCGCCCCGTGCACTAGCTCCTCACCGATCGCCTCCGTGGACAGTCACGACCCCCAGAAGAGCAGGCCCACTCGGTGGACCGGCAGTCCGGAGATGTCTGATCTCTCTGGACAGAGACGCCTGGGTCTGTCTGCTCACACAGCATCCCCGCCCCTTCATCCTTTAAGGGTGGGATTTGAGATGATTCAGTGTGTGTAAGATTTCATTTCAATCCTACGTGTGGCTGTTACTGCACTTGAAAGATTATCTATACACATGCATATATGTATATAAATGTAAATACAAATATAAAAAATATATATCTCATTTTAGCAAGCCTGGCATGATTTAAAAAAAAAAAAAAAACACACATGTGCTGTCCTTCCTTTCTGAATTGGAGCACGCAAGGAAGAGACTTCCTGTTGGGCAGAGGCAGCCTGTTTCACGATGATGCCACCTAGACTTGGGACTGAAACAAGTGTCAGCAGACAAACTCGCTAGGATAGGGTACCAGCTCCATCTGAAATTTAGAGGCTTCCAAAGCTCCAGGCAGAGGGCTTTGCTTCGTGACAGCTGCAAGATGGGTTCGTACATTCCAGAGGAATCTTAGGACATCCCCTCACCTAAACCCTTATTCTTAGGGGGAAGTCGTGGCCGAGAACCTTCATGCTCACACTGTGGTCTGTGGGCCGGCAGCCCCGGCATCTCCCAGGTTCTCATTGGAAATGCAGACTCTTGGGCCCTGTTCCAGACTCTCTGGGTCAGAATCAGCATTTTACTGAGATGCCCAGCACACAGCATTTTACTGAGAAGAACCAGCCCACAGGCCCCTGAAAGGTTGGCTCCTGCCTACCTTTCTACCACAAAATCCTCACATTCTCTCCAGCTGCACTCCGGCTTTGTTCTGATCTCTTTACCTCCCAGCTGGTCCCTCCTCTGGGTCCAGCCAACACCATCATATAGTTCAGGTCTTGGCCTAGGTGTCACTGACCCTTTAGACTGTGTTAGATCCACCCCCGCCCCCAGCACTGGCCTGAAAGCACCATGTATCTCGCTGCTTTGCTCTTTTCGGAGTTGACACTTTATGATTCTTGGTTGATTTGATGCCCACCCATCTCTCCCTGTTTCCTCTCCCAGCAGACAGTAAATGCCATGAGAGCAGGAGGCACAACTGGTTTCATCGCCACCATGTCCTGAGGCCCTAGGATGGCATCCAGTTCATGGTAGAAACTCCAGAGATTTTGTCCAATGAACAGATGCATATGATAAGGCTATATAATGAGGACTCTTATAGCTGTATTCCTTGCTATTCAGCTATCTATTTAGGAATTCTCAGAAAATTTCAAGAACTGTCTTCTCTTCGTTTAATTCTCGGGATGAGAAAACCAATACAACAGAGCTGCTACTTATCAGACATTATCTGAACATTACCCTATTCAATACTCACCACATCGTATAAATTTTATAAATGAATGAATGAATCAACCGAGGCTTAAAGCAGTGATTTCAGCGAGGTGGTGGCAAGACTAGAAAACATGTGCCATTTTTTTTTCAGGCGAGGCAACCCTTGGTTGACCTCACAGATTGCAAGAACCTTGTCAGCTTACAATCCCTTATTTTTTATGCCTACAGCACCTGGTCTTCCTAGGTAGTGTCCCATCCAAGTACTAACCAGGCCTGGCCCTACTTAGCTTCCAAGATCAGATGGGATCGGGCTTGTTCAGGCTTGATATATTTCATTTTAGCAAGCCTGGCATGATTTAAAAAAAAAAAATACACATGATCGGACTATGTGCCATTTTTCTATCCACCACCAAGGACGCTGGTGAAGTGCTCTGCCTTGGGTCGGCCGTTGGCTTGGCTCTCTAAGAGGTGTAGAGTTCCCTATACACCTGACAGGAAGAACATAGAGGCTAACCGACCTCATCAAGAGAGAAGATGATGATATTGACGATGATGGTGGTGACAACAAAAACAGCAGTTAGTATTACTGAGTAATTACTTCGTGCCAACTGTTTCCTCTTTACAACCATCCTACGAGATAAGTTCTTTTCCACCTCACTCGCTGTTATGGAAATTTCAGAGAAGGTTCCAATATCAGATACATGATTTTGAGTGGGGATTGAAAAAGTCCAGCTCCTGAACTGAACTCAGCCCGTCTCCTGTTTTTTTCTGAGTCGAAAGTTAGAATGCTTTTACATCTTTAAATGGAGAAAAACATGTAGAAATTTTTTTCTCTCATGTTACATAAGTACCTACATAGTATCATTGATTTTGCCTCTTGGCCTGCAAAGCCTAAAATATTTACGACTTGGTCCTTACAGGAAAAGTTTGCTGGCCCCCACCGTAGCGCATTATTTTCCAACATGTTATATGCATAAGACAGTCATATGCAAGGTAATTTTAGATGGTACAAGCATGATTTTTTTTAGTCTTTATATAAAATAAAAATCAGAAAGGTGATAGAGAAAGGATAACGCTGGTTGCCAGGGCCAGGAAGTGAGGTATACAGGAAAAAGTGAGAATGATGGAAGTAACTTAACTTGGAAAGACAGGAGGCAAGCAATGACTATCGCTCATTCCATTATAATATTCTGTGAGTTTGAGTTTCTTAGACCTCTGGTTTTTCAGGACTTTTTGATCTCCTGAGGTCTCTTCCAGCACTCTGATTCTGTGAGAAGTTTCCTCAGGAGATACGAACACAGAAGCTGGGGGTTGTCCAGGACTCACTGTAGCTCAAGGCACAGTCTTCCTGTGTTCTTCCTTGTGCTGACTTAGAAAGACGGATGAGCGGACCGCAGACGGGTTCAGAGGTTCCGTGGGGAAGTCTCAGAGGTTCTCCAGTTCACTGGGAGTGGGAAAAGGGAGAATGATTTGATAATTACTGTTGCTATTCTGAGACACGGATAAGCAGAGATTGGGGAAAGCGTGATGAAAAATCCTACTAACACAGCTAAGAAGGTAACAACAGGAACTATTTCAACCCCAGGGAGGTTTAAATAGTTTTGTAATGACAGGGGTGGGTGTGTGTGTGTGTGTGTGTGGGTGTGTGTGTGTGTGTGTGTGTGTGTGTGTGTGAGCGTGTGTGTGTGCGCGCGCGTGTGTGTGTGCCTGCGCGCGCGCACGCACTGATATTTTTTTTTATATAGATCATTTTGTCCTTTGCAGTTGAAGCTTCACTTCAGTAGCTTTGAGACAAACAGGAAAGTCTGTGTTATTCTTTACAGGAACACATCAAAGGTAGTTTCTGGCAACAGTCAAAATGTCTGTCAAGGAAGGAGAAAAGATTGTGAGGTATTCATGACCTGTTTGAAGAACTGGTGTTAAAAACACATTCAAGAAGAAATAATGTTAGTTAGAAGATGAAAGGAAAGGAGGAGAGAGGAAGGCTCCCTCCTTTGTCCAGGCCGAAAGGTGATTGTTTCCCCCCATTTCTGACTTGTTCAAGAACGGAGAAGCAAAAAGCACCCATCTCATTTATCATCTCTCAAGGGAGCTGAACTCTGCCTGTTGAAACTTTTTCTTTTCCCCAAACAAAATAAAGCACCAACTCATCTTCTGTTTCATTGTGGCAGGGGTGGGGAGGGAAAAGAAAAACAGGCACAACTAAAACATTTATTTAAAAGTGTGTGGCATTTCACGAAGGTTTACCATTACATACGTTTTTTCCTATCCAGTTTCATAACAGAGTATCATTGTTTGATAGTGGCATAGCTGTGGTTTCGAGAATGCTCGTCTACAGTGGAGTTCCTGCACTTCTTGGATGATATTTCAGTGCTCTGATGGTGAACAGACTAAAGAATATCACTGTGACCTTTTATCGAGGTTTAAAGGAAATAGAAAAAGAAAACGGAAGTTGTCAACACTGGAACCAGGTCTATTGTGAGGCACAGGTCAGTGCAGGAGGGAAAGGCTGAGATTGTTGTTCTCACCTTAACTCCCATGACTTCTTTGTGTTGTGACAGAGAGCCAGCCTGTACTGAGCGCTGACTACGTGCCAGACGCTTTCAGTGAACTTTGCATTTTAAATCTCGCCCCAGTAAAGGAATATAATGACGTCCACGTCAGAGG
>CM053504.1:4043506-4108506 GCA_028627145.1 Eidolon dupreanum | reverse complement strand
AATTAGGTTTGGAGAGGAAAATTAAAATAATTAAAAAATAATAAAATAATACAACACAGCAAATTCGCCGGCTGTGTTTCTATCTTCTATTCACAAAACTAATTTATAGCATTATAAATTATGTGTAAGCGTGTCTATCTTATCAAGCCTATTTGTAAAGAAAAAGCATTTTGTATCTCTCATCAAGGAACCGATTCCATTGAACTGAGTGGAGGTTAAGACTGATATACAAGGCTAAAAAGATGAGCTTAAATCAATACATAGCTGGCCTTGCATATAGAATTGAGAACAAAAGTGCAATTTGTAGTTTTGAATTTGGTTTTCTTAATGATGTAAACAGTGTGTTTAGTCTTTAAGAAGGGGAGAGAGGAAGAGAGGGAGAGAGGGAGAAAGAGAGGGGAAAAGGAAAGAAAAAGCATTTGAGGAATAGTTAATTGGGTAATTGGGGATTGGGTGTCAGTTGAACTTAAGCCTGTGGTTAATTCATGCCTTATTCTTTAGGAATGACATGGGCAGGGCAGTTATTGAAATAATGAATTGCTCACTTGTTCTGGGCAAATAGAAAATTCCTCTGGTTGAATAAAATTGTGGGAGGAGGCGTTTGATAGGTTTATAATGGCTTAAGAGTCTGGGTGGGTGTTGTTCCCTTGACAGTCAGAAGGGAGAACTTTGGGGAACAGGATATTTTCAGCAAAGGGGGGGGATTAAAAAATTATTCTAACGAACTCGTCATTTTTAAAGAGAATTGACATTTGCTACTTAAAGCATTTTCAAAACAAATGTCAAAAACAACATAGTGGCACAATTTTAACTCAAAGTAGGGGCTGAAATGATAATAAGGGATTCGAAGAGTTTTTGAGAAAAAGTCAATGTAAGAGCCAAGTTAGGGAAGTGTAACAGAGATCAGTTATTTGTGTTTTCAAAATAAGGAGAGAGAAATTGTTACATAAACTTTCAATATCATTTTTAAAAGCATAGGAGATTCTAAAGAGATTTTTCCAGCCAAAAAGCTTCTGTCCAAATTCATACCTTTAGAATGTCTTGTGGGAGGCAAATTTCTACATTATTTTGATGGCAAATATCAGGCCCTTGGACTAGTCACCAAAAGCACCAGATTATTTCCATCTATGTGGGAATTCCCCCAAAAAGACCTAAGTTGGAGCTCTGAGGATGTTTTATGTGTTTGTTTTATTTTGTTCCGTCTTGTTTTGCTTTTGTTTTCTCTGTCGTGGCTCCATAGAATCTTCCGCCTTTGGGAAGATGTGATTTTTATCGTCATTCCTCTAGTCTTTTAGAGTGCACAGAATGCTTTTGTCCTTGAGTCTACACTTCACGCCTCATTCTTGCCTCATGCTTCTAAGCAGATGTTGACCATCTCCTCCTCCTCCACCAAAACAAGTCACTCCACAGCTATGACCCTGGGCCCAACACCGCAATCCTTTGGGTGGAGCCAGAAAATGGGAATTCCTAACCCTCCACCCCATCGCATCCCGCGGCAGAATGAGACAAGGTCGACCTTTGGACATTTCCCCATTTCGATCGCATCATCAGAATCCCACCACCACAGCCCTCCTCGCCTAGGCACACGCTTCTGTAGGAAGCCCAGCAAAGGACATCCGCCCAGCCACACGACCTAGTCACCCAGGGAGGAAGATGCCACTCTGCTCATCTAGTGGCTGCGGCTCTCCCGTCCCTGTCCATGCATGGCCGGCCTCCAGCCTTTCGGTGGGAGGGCACGGGCCTGCTTTTGCTTGGCCGATGAGGTCGGAAACGTAACCAAACAAAATAAAACGGTGACGTGCTGAGTTATGACAAAACGAGGCACATGTCACAAGGGGAGAAAATGACAGCTTTACTGCTGCAGTGATTATAAAAACAAAGCGAATTAACCGCCAATATGGTTATGGGTGTAGAATGAAACAAGTTTATTGCATTGTAAATCGAAGGCCTCGAACCTGTTTTAGGAGTGTCAGACCTGAAGAGCTGATGATTTCCCCCAAATTGCCACTAATTGATATCCTTCCAGTTTTATTAGTTTTATTTTTCAACCAACTGAAAGCTTAAACTAGAATTATTCTACCCTCTAAAAAACTTGTATTTTGTGGAGTTGGACATTTTCTCTATTACTTGTTCTCTGTAAGATTCACTTAGCCGCACCAAAACAGTCCCACTTAAAACTTGATCAAATTGGTCCATCTGAAAAGAGACAACAAGCAATCCTATCAATTTAAAGAAGTGAATATCATGTTTGATAAGTTTCGCTCAAATAGCTTTCTGTATTAGCGTGTCCTGCACATCTTAGGGAAGTGCGTGGGTCCTGCTCGGCGTGGAGTGGGCTGGGTGAGATCCTGCCTGCTGCATTTTAAGTTACCGAGGTAAGCCGGGCCATCGCGTGTGGCTGTGTGCAGGCTCTGTGCTGCTCACGGCCACCACGCGATTTAAACCCTGGGCTTCCTCTTTTGATTCCGACTTCAATACTGCAGCTTCTTTTAGCTGAGAATCTCACTGGTAGTGCCAGTGACAAATTGTTGAATAATCTTATTTTCAATGAAATGAGACTCAGATAGATAAACCCAAAGTGTTAAATAATAGAGCCTACTGCTCACTCATCCAATCCAACATGATTATATTATTGATCAGAAGCCAGGACCTTACTGTATGCTTTATAATTTCAATAGTCCAGAATTAGCAGAATAAGACCATTTGGCACCAGGGGAAATATATTAACCAAAGATACATATGAAAAGAAATCTTATGAATATCAAATGGCACTCAGAAATACATGAAAAATTAGAGTGGGAGTATAGTAGGGTATCAAGAAATGCTTGTCTCATGGCTGATTGAATAAACAGGTGGCCGAAAGGTAAGCTCCCCCTGGTCAGGGCTAAGAGCTATTTCCTTTAAACTGAGAAAACCAGACACCCTCACAGCTCCCTCTTGAAGCCGTACCTTTTGGCCAAAAAGCAGATGGCTCATCCTCTCTGAGTCACTCTACAGTCAGCGTCCTGTCTGCTCCCCCAGTACGACTAAGATATTCTCTGCCTAGCAACGTTCTATACATTTTACAAAACAAAGTCGTGAGGTAGGTACAATTATCACCACATCACGGGTGAGAAAACTAAAAAAAAAACAGAGGGCTTGGGAAATATGGTATCACAGCTAGTAAGTGATGCAGCTGGAATTCAACCCAGAAGACCTGATTCTAAAGCCAGGGTTCTTGACCACTAGACTGTACCCCGTGACTATTCAGACACCTGCCAGGCATAGGTTTATATCTTAATGTAAGACACTTTGAGATGAACAGACCTTTAACGAACTGGCGCCACCCAAGACTGACAGGTAGATTTGCATCCTCATCACCAGTGAGGTCACTTTGACATCCAGTAAGCACACTTTTTATCCTTACTCCTCTCTCTTCCTCTCTCTCTCCCTCCACCACTCCTCTGCCTCTTCGCCCCCCACTCTCTCCCCCTCCCCTCACTCCCTCTTTCCCTCCCCTGCCCCACTGGGCCAATCATTCGCCTTTTTTAGCTCTCACTCGTAGATATCTTCTAATTCAACAGTCCTCAGCCTTTTTGGCACCAGGGACCAGTGCTCCCATGAGAATCTAGTGTCTGATGATCTGAGGTGGAGCTGAGGCGGTGATGCTGGCGCTGGGGAGTGGCTGCAGATACAGATGAAGCTTTGCTCGCTCACCCACCACTCACCTCCTGCTGTGAAGCCTGGTTCCTAACAGGCCAGGGACAGATACTGGTCACGGCCCGGGGGTGGGGGACTCCTGGTCTAATTCCCTGCTGCTCAGAATGTGGTCTGCAGACCAGCAGTATCAGCATCACCTAGCTTTGTAAGAAATGGAGAATCTCAGGGCATTCCAGATCTAATGAATCAGAGTCTTCATTTTAACAAGATCCCTATGTGATTCAAACGCACGTTAAATTTTGACAGGAGTGAGTCTGGTACCTGTCTCCCAGACCCCCACGCAGCCGAGCCAATTTAGAATATTCCCTTGGTTTGGGAGAGTTCGCTTCTCATTCTCACTCTAGGACTTCCTTGTTTTCTTAAATGAACTCTTTTTATGCCCCCCCCCCCCACACACACACAGGGAATCTTTGGGATTTCAAAGAAGAGAAAATATTGGGGAAATTAACTCCAGGTGACCCTCTTTTTAATTTTGCAAAGTAAAAACATTAAAACGAAACAAGTAAACAAGCCACAGTTAACTGTAGTTGTCCTTTCACAATCTCAGAATAAAGGATAGGATTTTTAATGGAATACGTAATAAAAATTGATGAATTTTTTTGTTTTTTTCTTGTTTCACCTTGGTCTTGATTAGGAAAATATATATATATTTTTACATATATATTATATATTATATATGTATTTTATATATTATATATATATATAATAGTCTCACAGATTAATATTCGTGGATCACTTCAGATTTGTAACCGTTTTACCGAAAGTATTGGGAGCCGAGGTGTCCAGATTTGTCTTTCTCTCCTTTGGGTCACCTATTCGCAGAAAAGATTTATTATCCAAAACTGAGACAGAGAAGCGAAGACGTCCTAACAGTTACTTCCCAACAGGCTATACCCATTCATGAAAGCTGGCTATTTCCTGTACAAAAACGTCACGTTCATCTTTGCCCTCAATGGACTTTGAGATCAAGCCTTTTTATCATACAGGAAGAGGTAGCCAGCATCGTGCAGAAGAGACACAGAGAAAAGATGCAGAAGTTTGTGAAATGACATGAGCCTGGAAGTTCAGCTGTTTTCTCTGTGAACAGGAAGTGGTTCCCAATTACATCAACTCACCAAATATTTATAAAGTAATGGCCATAACCTCTAGACTAGAGGGCATCCCCATCACCTATTTATGAATATTTCCCCCTTACGTATAGTCCACTAGGATGACATCCGTTTTGTTCAAAATGAGGTCTCCCCAAACATAACCCCAAAATGATGAGGAATAAATGCAGCGATTCTCCGTAAGTGGTGTAAGCATGGAGTGAGCATTAAAAAGAACTAAATTTAATTATCGGTGATAGCTTCCCATCGTCTGTGTGATTAGAACACCTCCTTTGTTTGGCTGGCAAGCTTGCGTATTCATTCAAGCATATTTTTGACACACCTACTCTGTGCCAGATAGGGTCCGAGTCACTGGAGATCAAGGAATGGAAAGAGAAGCAACACTTCCCCCCGTCCTGGGGTTTACCTTCCATCCCCTGCCTCATGGTGTTGGGCGAGATGAAAGGAGCGATGTGCAATTAGCCAGCTCAGCGGCTGTAACACAGTGACACAGACCAGGCGGCTCAAACAACAGGCACTTGCTTCTCTCCGCTGTGTAGGCCAGAAGTCCAAGATCGGGGTGCCGGCATTGTTGGGGTCTGGTGACAGCCCTCTCCCTCCCTTGCTCACGTGATGGAGAAAAGCAAGCTCTCTCCTGTCTTTTCCTTCCGGGGGCACAGATCTCATTCATGAGGGCTCCACCCTCATGGCCTAAGCACCTCCCAAAGGCCCCTCCCATTGGGGGTTAGGGCTCCAAGACATGAACTTGGGGGACACAGTTCAGTCCATAGCAGCATGTGAACTGATTAGAGAAGTAATGTGCAAAAAATCTGTCCCTTGTCTTCCATTTATCGAGTGTCAGCTACCAACCAGGGGCTCTGCTGGGGTCTGGGGAAACGGCAGTGGCCTGGCGCACCCCGACTCCCGCCGCTCGTGTGTTTTCTGGACGGTGGTCTCTACCCTGTCTTAGGTTCCATCCTCCCCCTCCCCCCCGCTTAAAGCTCTGGTTTTCCACGGCATTTTGTATCCTGCTCTGTATTAACATTTATGACTTGTTTTTTATTTGCCTACAAGTTGGTGTCCTCCAGTAGACTGGGAGCCCGTCAAGGTCAAGGACAGGGACATAATTGTTCCTGTACCTTACCAAATTCTGCACCCCTCCCCACCCTTCGAGCCCCACCCCCCAGAACACCACCTGGCACAAAATGGTCCTCTGTTAATATGCGTGGAATGAATGGATACATTTTGTAACATCGCTCCTGTGGTTAGAACTCCCAGCGACTTCCCACGCTGCACTTAAAGCCCAATTCTTTACCCTGGCCTCTCCCTTGGCCCACCTCCCACCTCTTCAGCATCAGATAATCCGACCCCGTCCCCTTTTCTCACAGCTGCCTCTCCCTTCTGTTTCTGAAAACAGCTGATCCACTGTGTCCTCTCAGTCTTTGCCCTGGTTCTCACCTCCACCTCCGATGTTCTTTCCCCGGTTCTTCCCCTTGCCCGCCTTCTCCTCAGCATTCTGTCACCTCTTCCGAGAGGCCCTCGATGACTACTTCATTGAACTGGCGTCTTCCTAACCATCCTCCTTCAACTTTTTCAGGTTGAATTTCTTTAATGGCGCTCATCGTTGTGAAATTATCTTGTTGCATAGATTTCATGTTTCTGCTAGAACAGTGGCTCTTACCAGGGGGGTGGTTTTTCCTCCCAGGGGACATTTACTAATGTCTGAAGACATTTTTGGTAGTCACAACTGGAGAGGGGATGTTACTGGCTTCTATAACAGGTAGGGGCTGGGGATGCTGCCGGACACTCCACAATGCACAAGACACCCTCCTCACGTGCGTGTGCGTGCACGCACACACACACACACACACACACAGAAAAGAGAGAGAGAGAGAGAGAGAGAGAGAGAGAGAGAGAGAGAGAGTAGTGTCTTGTCCACAATATTTACAGTGTCAAGACTGAGACCCATTGGATTAGACCATACACCATGAGGACAGGGAGTCTCTGGTTCTTCTCTATGTACTTGTGGTCTCAAACAGTGCCTGACACATACCTTCTTTTAAGAAGCGTTTGTAGCATGGATAAACAAAGTTCTGTATTAGAAATATAAGGGGGAATGTGACAGAAAGATCTCTACCTCATCATTTTTGAATAAATGGAACCTGAATTCAATGCCATGCCATTAGACATTCTCCGGTAAAAGGATGTCGTTTTAATTTGCGAATGGTCACGTCGATAGGACAGGATGGGAGAGAGAACTGTCGGGGAGGTGGAGGGGTTCTCTCACTTCTATTCCTGAGGATGCTCAAAGCTTCACATTGCTCCCTGTTCAAGGGACTCAAAGTAAAGATAGCACCCATCTGTGTCATGACAGAAGCATTTTTCAAAGATTTTTCCGGGAAGGGAAGAATGAAAAAAATAAAAATAAAAAGGCTGATTTAATGATAAATAATCATGCCCTGCCTCTGACATTAAAGGGCATCATTGTCTCGGCTCAGCGACGTAAATCATCATAATGGACGGATCCTTTAAAAGTAACATGGAATTTAAAAATGGAAAATATGAGGCCCTCGCAGGATGACTGTGGAAATCATCCGTTTATTATCTAGGTGTGCTTAATAGTGTGCCGCCTGATGAAGAATCATTTGCCAACCCCAAGGAATGGCTCGTTTTCCGATTCAATCACTCAGGCTAGCTCTGCCTAGGACTTCTCCTCCTGCCTCCACCTCCTCCCTCGTGACTTCCTTTGTCACTGTCTAGGGAGAGTGTGTCACAGCCGTAACTTCCGTGAAGGCATCCACTAGGCAGTTTCGGAGGAACAAGGTGGGTTCACCATGAGCTGCTGCGGTTAGTGACAAATCAGCCTGTCATTGGCGAGAATGACTCATTTGAAAGGGATTATTAGCTGAATGTTAATTGATTAGTGGAACTAAAGCAATTAAAGGGGACAGAGCCTGAGCCCTTCCCCGCCCATCCCCAGCACGGGCATCTGTCCGTGTGACTCGCCCTCGTGCGAGGCGTGAGTCTTCCTGGTCCACGGAGGAGTAGTCTTCTTTGTGGTTTCCAAAGCTTCGTGAGAGGCTTCATATGCCTGCATCAGACAGGATCAGCTAGGTTATGCTGTTACAACACACAACCCCAACCACAGTGACTTAGCACCTGAAAGCTTCCTTTTTGTTCATGCTGCACATCAAACGTGAGTTGAGGTCATGGGCTGCACAGGTTGCAAGGCCCTGAAGCTGAGCAGCCTAATAAACAACACCCTCGCCCCAGACACAATGACTTACACCAAAATCTCGTATTTTACTTGCGCTGTGGAGAGGGCTCTGTTCATTGTCATCCCTAAACTCTAAGGAGACCAGGCAGTTGCTTCCTGCCATGAACTTGGAGGAAGAGGACAACCTAAATGCCCGTGAGCAGCTCTGCTTATTACCCTCATGCCTAATGCTTTATGCAAGGAGAGGGGGTCAGTCATCATCCTCGCACCGATAATTGATGCCATTATCCAGCTGTGGCTACGTGCCAGGACCCGCGCTTCTCACTTTATGTGCATTATCTCGCTGGATTTTCGCAACGGCCCTGTGAAGGGGAGGGCATTACACACCCCCTTTTCTGAGATGAGGCACAGAGCGAGGTACCTTGCCCACTGTCCGACCCGGAAGCGGAGCTGGGTTTTGGCTGTAGTTTGCTCAACTCCAAGGCCCGCACTAACCACCAGGCTCCACCAGTCACATGTCAATGAGGCCCCTCCTGACTCTCCATCCAGGGCCTCTGGAAGTGGACTGGATGCGGTCAGTGTGGCTGGGTCCCAGCGTGATTTTAGGTTGCACGTGGGACCGCATTTTTTTTTTAACAGTAACATTATTGAAATATGCATTTGAAAAAGATATAACTAACATGGCCCAATCGTGCTCTCATAAATATTATTGCTTAAGTTGAGGCTTAACTAAATATTGAAGCTTAAAAATAGTCAACTTTTAAAAGTAGGTAAACATAATAAGACTACTACACAGATATGGGGAAGATGTGATAGTGGCAGATAATTGATACAGGTTCGAAAATATTCTTTTTATGTAATGAGTCAGTTGAGCCGCCTAATGTCCGCGAAGGCAGTCCGCAGGCTGGAGAACGCTCCGTGCCACCTGCCTTGGGAAGCGTCCCTCATTTTCCTTCCGACCTGTCCCCACACCAGTGGTTAAGAGCATTGCCCACTGTTGGATGCTCACTACCATCTTCTATAGTTTAGGGCCAATCGTATTGTCTGGTAGTTACGTAACACGTCTATCTCCCCGATTAGACTCTCTCCCTCTCATGGAATTTTATTTATCTCAGTATTTCCAATTCCTGGACCAGGTAGCTATTTTTAAGTAAAATCATAGACCTTGCTTCAGAAGAGTCTGCCACGTATTGAGAGAGAAGCATTGATCCAGTGGTACTCTGCGGCAGGTGACAGGTAAAATGTTTAATCCAAACTAGTTTATAGGGAATGTCCCGGCTCATGTAGCTGATAAACCCAGAGGTAATTCATACTTAGGGAAGGCTTGATCTAGCAACTGCTAGTCTCCCCCAAGAAAGCAACTTCTTTCCGTTGTCAAAGGCTGCCTTCTCACGTGGCTCTAAGATGATGGCTGGAAGACCCTGGAGGTATAAGCTTCCTCATTTACATCCAACAGGGAAGAGGAAGTGTTTTGCTCCCTCTTTCCTGGTAATCGGGTAGGTAATCGTGGGATTGGACCACTTCGTGTCACGTGCCACGTTCCTAAACAATCTCAGTGTTCAGGGGCACGAAATGGACTAATGGGCTTAGCCTAGGTCACCTGCTCTACTGCTAGACCTAGAAGTGGGGTTCAGGCCCCCAGAATCCTGCAAGTCTCTAACGGACACAAGGGCTAATAGGGGGAGAGTAGGATGGAGGTTGGAAGGCAGCCAGCAAACAGTCACTCCCCGGCCGATAAGGAGAACCATGAACCTGAAGCATTCTGTAACGATTATGGAACACCCCGCGTCACCTCGAAAGGAATTACTCTGTCTTTGTCCTACCACAGGCGACCGATGCCTTTACGTAGGGTCACCCAAAAGTACAGGGCTGAACCCTGGCTCTGCCCGCCCTATGCCGCACCTCCCGTCCCCAGAGCTGCCGTTGGCTCTCATCCCACGGCCCCCTGTCCTGGTTTTGCTCTGCGCACCACACGGATCGTGAAAACACTTCACGCGGGACGGAGCTCTGGAGTTCCGGACTCAGTGTCTGGTTTCACCTTGTTAAAAACGTCTCCCCCGATTTGTCTTTCAGTTGATTTTTCCGGGTGTTCTTACCGTTTAAAAATACGTTGGGATTATTATTAGATCTTAGTCATTAGTGCCGGGAGACTGTTTTCAAACAGATTTATTCTTCTCTCTCGTCTGTTCAATATTTGGTTCCTTATGTAAGGCGCTTTTCTCCTCTGAAGCCTCCTTTTTATAAATTTAAACATTGGAAGAAGGAAAATAGAGGGAGAGGATCAATACTCCATATTTGTGGGATTGTGGGCCAAACATCCTGCTTTTCTCTGGCCACATGGCACATGGGTCAGAGGACACAACCCGTGAAGGCCTGCTGTTCCGACGCGGTCCACAAATTTGGAGATGCGGTTTGTTCAGCCGACGCTCCTTTTAAAATAAATGAGTGCGAGTTACCGATTTTTTTTTTTTTTTTTTTTGGATGAGAGGCTTCATTTAAAACTCAGGATGTTTCCCATTCCGATCTGGATGTAGGGCCCTTTAAGAAACCTGACTTGAACAGGCCGATGCCAGCGTCCTGTACAGCAACAATCGGCTGTCGCTGTCACCGTTTGGTTTGCTGCCCCCACTGTGGTTGCTGAGTCAAGACGCAAACCCAGCAGTTCTGGGCCCCTGTGAGTGAGAAGAGGTCAGGGGAGGGCTGGCCACAGGTTCCCACCGAGGGTGGGGACCGGTACCAGTGGGTAGGAAACGACTCTTCACGTTGAGTGTCCAGAGGCAGTGCCTGGGACATCGGCTCCCACGCCACCAGCCCACGTCATGTAGGTGACGACTCTCCCTGGATACGATTCCACATCCCACCGCTTGGTAATTATGTCACCATGGGCGAGTTGTGTGTGCTCCCTCCAAGTCTCCCTCCTTGTTTATAAAACAAGGACAATATTAGAACCTATCCTTAGCATTATTCCAGGAGTAAATGAATCCACGCGTCGCCAAAGCATTCAGCACAATGTTCGTCCAGGAGCAATAGCCTCATGCAGTCTGGCTATGGCTCTCACCAGACTCATCACCGTTACTGTTGTTATCGTTAATACTATCATTTTTGGTCCATTTTACTTTTTCATACCAGTACTTTCTTTTTCCTCATCTCCTTTTCTCTGAGTCTCGTTTCATTTTATTTAGCACATTTCACAGCATCTTTACAGACAAGGTGCGGGGCAACATTTGTATGGCCAACAAAAGCCACAGAGAGCCTAAGAGCTGGGATCCAGCCCACACGACCAGCCAGGATCTGGACTTCGTGAAATGCCATCTTGATTTCTGCTACTTGTAAAAAGGCCAGAAGCTACTGGCTTCCGAGGGTGTTGTTGGCCCCACAAAGAGGTCCTTGCCACATTCCGATCATACGAATGCCCTCTGCCCCCCTGCCCCAGCTCACTGGTTAGCACCGCCATTCACTTCCTGCAGGAAGTGCGTGCAGGTTGCTTTACGGGTCGAAGTAAGAGCCACACCTTCCACGAAGACTAAGGAACGGAAGTCCAAAGGCGAGGGAATAGCCTGGGTTTTACATCACGATGCTGTGTTTCTGGATGAAGAATCTTCCCTTCCTTTCCCTTCTCTCCTCTTCTCTTCCCTTTTCATCTCTTCCCTTTCTCTCTCTCTCTCTCTCTCTCTCTCTCTCTCTCTCTCTCTCTCTCTCTCTCTCTCTCTCTTCCTCTAATGCTGTGGAATAGCACTGGGATCGAATAAGGGGAGAAGAAAGATTTTAGGACAGTAATTGAACAGTTTGGATTGTTCTGGGGGAAAGGGTGAAGATATTTAAGTAAGCATCAGCATCACCTGGAAACCTGTCAGCATTTCAAACTCTCAGGCCTCACCCCAGACCTACTAAACAGACACTGGAGCTGGAGTCACACGGTCTGTGTTTCAACAAGCCCTGTCAGTAACTCTTGATGCCCACCAGTTTGAGAGCCACTGGTTTAAGTGGAGGTTGTAACTCTGCTGACTTTGAATCTGGTTGGGTTTTGCCTTTTTTATTCCTTTTTATTCCCCATTCTTATCAATTCCAGGTCAGCCTCGTTAGAACCAAATTTCTCTCTTTTATAATGGGGAGAAAAATATGTCTTCCATTAATTCTTCCTTATGATAAATAGATGTCTCCACTTTCCGTTTGTTAAAACTCCAATAACATGTGGAGTAGGCCGGCCTTGGTGATTCCCACAGGAGCTCATCAAGAGTCTAGGTAACTGTGGTAGGGAGGAGGCATACCCCGATTTTCTGTGGCAGGGTAATGTGTCTGAGAAAGCTGAATGCCAGGGGGCAGGAGAGGAGGCTGCCTTGGTATGTTAGGTAACAGTTATGTATCCAGATATTTGGTTGTTTCGGGCAAATAAAAGTTAGAAACAATGTTTCATTGAGGTTATTTGAAGGCATCTTGGGACCTGAGTATGTTTTTAACTATTTGTCTTCCTCCTCCTTCCACAAAAGAATGTGAGATGACATTCGATAATGGACAAAAATAAGATAAAATCATGAAAGTTGGGGGCGGTGAGAATAAGAGGTTCATAATGAAGGGACAGATCAATTGTATCCAAAAAAAAAAAAAAAATACCAAAGCTAAGAGGAGCTACTACAACTTAATACAAAACAAAATTCAGAGGTTCCCGGCTGCAAAGGCAAAAAGAGAAACATGACGAGTCACAGAGCCCTCATTCTCTAATAAGAAAGCAGACACATTCATCAGGAAAGACAAACTATTTCCTAGCAGTAGACTCTAAGAGAAATTTATTGTGGAGGACCTTATGTAAGGTACATGAGTATGTATATTTAACACAGGTCTCTAGTGTTAGCCATGGGATTTATCTGCCTTTTACGGAAGTAAATTTCAGAGCTCAGCAGGTTGACAGTGTCTCTTCAAATTTACAGTGTCAATGTGCAGTAAAGTAGCTGCTTCCCATACCAGGTTTTACTGGACCGTCTATCAATATTTGATCAAATTGGGCCAAAGTTTCAAACTGCCCTTAAATTATACCCAGAGAAAGTGCTTGTACATGCAGAATGCCTGAGTGGGCTTCAAAATTGCGTCCCTTTGAGCTGGAAGCATCTTTTTAAAATATATCTACCCCATTTTCTCTAGTCCCCATCCTTTCTTAGAATGCTTATAATGTAAATCGGTCTGCAAAATCCATAGTTGCTCATAAAAATGCCAGCACATTGGCTCACTTCATATACATGCTTTTGCTGCAAAATTGTGTACATTGTTGTCCACAGAATATACACAGAATATAAAATGAGAGTGGCGCCGAGCGAGCCTAAAAGATCAATTGAGATGATAAAATGTCATCTTTGCTCTGCCTACATTTTCGATATTTGTATGGAATAATTACATGAATAGGTCCGATGGTTTTATTACCATGGAGATGTATTATTTGTAATTGCCTTCCTTCTTGTCTGAACTGGATTGCCAGGACACTGTTGGAAAATGCCCCTCTTGTACTTCTCCGTATGCCCCCATTCCATCCAAAAGTGAATTCTTACCCCCTGGAAATGGGAATGTTTCTCCTCCATCCTAAAACACTCCGTTCCATGTTCTTCAAATCCCAGGAAGGACGCCCCTGCTGTGATTATAAAACAGTATTGCCAACAGACGTGTCGCTGTGCTTTGTGGGTGTTTTATTTCACCTTCGAGTTTGAGAACCTTTGAATGTCTGGTGTGGGACACTCAGGCTCTGTGTTCACAACCTTTCTAGGTTGGGTCTTGTTCCTATAGCACAGATATAAACTATACAGCTTTTAATCCAATGGGAAATGATAGGTATTGCAGGTGGAGACAGGCTTGTATCCAAAAATCTTCCTCTGAATTGTTAAGTATTAAGATCTCAATATAAACTTCGGGGTTCATAGATACTTCCCTCTTTGGGATCTTGACGATTAATCAAATGATTTTTGTGATTTACGTTTTTAGACTCTACATAGAAAACTAGATGTTTTAAGTGTTGGAAGATTTGACAGCAGTGTTAATATAAAGCTATCGTGGGTCCGGTTTTAGCTGCAGTATTCTACTTTAAGTCTTGGGTTTTTGTGTCCTTTTTTTTTTTATTAGTTACCAGGTTGTCATGGTTCAAATGTCATTTTTGTTCCTTATAGTTAAAAACAACAATAGCAAAAGCAGTTGAAGTGAGTACTTAGTATAGAACCAAACCCATGGGAAACAGGAATTTTAAGGAAATTTCTCCTCCCCAGAGTTTTCGAGTGTTTTAGAAATTTTCTGCTGTTTTCTGAACAGGCAAATGGTCCACTAAAAAACAGCACATTGGTGAGCAATCTGTGAACATTCAGCGTGGGGAATCCGACTCCAGTCTGTGCCTGTGTGCCCTCTGTTTGCACCATTAGTGTTAAATGTCTGTCAGCCTTTCCATTGTAGTCACTGTTTTCCTGGGATTTATTACTCAGCTCTAAAAACTGGCTCCAGGCTACAAATTGCCATAAAGGGGAGACCATTTGTTTTGGGAGTTTGGGTTGGTTTTTTTTTTTTTTTTTTTCCTGACTGAAGTAGTGTAGGTGGGAAGGAAAGAGAAGGCATTCCACTCTCATTTTTTGAGTAAAAGGAGAAAAATATGGTTGTAATTATAACCAGAACATACAGTTTGATATTTTACCAAAATAAATATGTACACCAGTGATTATCTTATCTTAAACTGTCGGATAAGGCACAGAGGTGATGGTGTGGGCTGCGCCAGGTCTCCATGCTTTTGGGGGAAGCCACATTACATCCTCTCCCTTCCTTCTGGCTTTTCCTGATTTGTACTGTAAGGAAAACTCCCTCCATTGAACGAATCTTTATGCCGTGCCTCAGAACCAGGCATACATGACAACAAGGTACGAAAAACTTGGTAATTAGCCCCTGACCTCACAGAGCTCATGATCTAGGTGGGAAAGGACAGTAAATCAGTGGTTTCCAACATTTTGTGCTCGCCTTGCAGATAACGGTAAGCATGTAACCCCAGAACGTGTCTATCATGCATCTGTTAATTATACACACGTGCCCTTGCACACGTAAAAAATGTGCTTCGTTAAAAATATACGACATGGAAATTTTTTTAAAAATGAGATATAGATAATATACTTATATTCTATATTAGCATATGTAATATTTATTACATATGCATAAATATATAATAATTATATGTATGTGTATATATTTTACATACGTATATGATTTTATTCTACTTATTTTTAAAAACTCTGGCTCTTGGTTTTAAAAAATTTATAGTGAGAGAAAACTGATCAGATATGCTTCATAATTTTTGAAATCTTGGTTTATCACTCAGTTCGTGATACACTGATTCAAATGTCTGATTTACATTTTTTTTTTTTTTTTTTTTGGTTTAAATGACTGTCCTGGCTAAGATAAAAAATGCCTGGATTCAAACGAATACCGTTAAGCTTAGGTAATAAAATCTGCATATCCATGTGCATAGGCATACCTAAGCCGCCCTACCTGGCAAGAGGCTGAACCCTAAGGAAGGGGTGAAGGGTCACGTCAGCCTTCCACCTTGACGAACTTCCCCTCCCCCTTCATAATAGGTCCACTGGCCTGATGGATGACACATTCACATCCAGAATGAGTCAGGGCACCAATGTCAATGTAATATTTTTTAAGGTAAAAATTACTATTTTTTTACACAAAAAATAAATATCAATTCAAATTACTGTGTGTTCTTTCTGTACCAAAATGGATCCTCTTTCGCATCTCAGGGGTACATGCAAAGTCCCCCAAAGGAAGACAAATTACACAAGTAGACCCCCTTCAGCGTGGGGGAGGCGGTGATACAGTGGCTTCTTGCTCATAGGTCCCATGTGCCCTGCAGATGATCTGTGTCACTTTTTTCTTTCTAAGCAGGAAATCACTTCCAGTCCTGAGTAAGTGAAACCACAGCTTTCTCCCCCAGCGAGCACGCACGCGCACGCGCACACACACACACACACACACACACACGTGCACGCGTTGCTTGAATTCACAAGCAGCCTACAAGAATATAATCATAGCTGGAGTCGATCTGGGTTCAAGTTTGCAAGAAGGCAAAATGGGTTTTCATTGTTTTCACTGTGTTCTCCGTACTGTCTGCATGTTCTCTCTGTAATGCCAGCTCACGTCCCAACAACTGTATCCCGAAGATTCCTGCAGGGGTTAGAGTCCCTCATCATCCTCTCCTATTCTTTTAAATAATAATAATCAGACAAGCCAATGAAATCTCCATTGTTATCCTTATGTCAGAAAAAATAGTCATGTTTATTAAGACGTACTTAGACAATTCAGATGAGTGAGGAAGTACAATTTAACTATCATATTCAAAGCTAATATACTGTTAACACTTTGTTGTTTTGCCTTTCTGTATATTTTTATGTTTTTAAACCAAAATATTACTTAAGATGTTTACTATTTTGTCATACGCTTCCCACATTGATTATATATTTTAAGATCTTTTCATATTTTTAAATGGTTCTCTAGAACTTCATTTCGAATAACAAAATCACATGTCATTGAGTAGATATACTCTGATTCACTTAATCAATTCCTATTGTTGGATATTTAGGTTGTTTCCAACCTTTTCGCTATCATGACCACATTCTGATGAAAAAAGATATAGCTAAATATTTGAACACATCTATGATAATTTTCCTAGGATAACTTTTAAAGTATATGCATGCACGCGTGTGTTCATATGTACACACACGCATATATATACTCAAACATGTATATTTATATACACATGAAAGAAATAGCTTTATCCAATGCATATTCTTCTATCACATATGCCGTTATAGCACGTGTACCATGTGATACCTTAGCTCATGTGGGCGGTTGAGAAAAAATTGCTTCTCAGGGACGGTGAGGGCTACCCAGAAGACTGCAGCCTGAACAACAGTGGGAAGAAGAAGGGATGGTGGAAAAGGACATCACTTTCCAAGTAGAAGGAATAACACATGTAAAGGTTTAGAAGGGGTGAAAATATGTTGGGTCCAAGATACCTGCAATTTAGGTTGGCCGGAGTGTGGATAAGAAGTCAGACAGGCAGAGGATGAGAGTAGAGAGCATGAAGTTTGCACGGTGGACTTTCTGCTTTGCAACCAGCACAATGGGGCCAGTGAAGATTTTAAGTGGAGGAGTAAGTCGTTAGAGTTCTAAAAAAAATAATAATAATAATCACAGTGGTCGCAGAGGAGAAACCTGCCTGGAAGGACATAAGACTACAGCTAGGAGAAAGGTGGGGTGCTGCTGAAACTGTCCAGGTGAGAAGACCGTGGGCGTGGGGCAGGGAGGAGCCGGGGATGGGACCTCAGAGCAGTTTTAAGCTGTTAAGAAGCAGAGACAATAGAGTGCTGGCCATCTGCAGGCTCCTCTCTGCCCTGGACTCAAGGTAGGGGTTTTGTTAGGAAGTGTTGATGGTGGATAACAGATACGGGGCACTTGCTCACACGTACGGAGTAAGTACTGACCGACTGAGATGATCAAAGTCAGTGAAAGCCACGCTCACTGAGTTTCCCACCCTATCTTCCTTTACCCGGATAGCGCAAGTGGATTTTGTAGGCAGTGCTGAGAATAACGTGGGTTCATCTTTAGAAAGAATGGCCTAGGAACACATCCCACTCTTTGTCGTCTTTAAACTGTCTCCTTGTTTCAATGAGCAGATAGCAACGTGAACGGCAGAACCCTGCGTGGGGAGGCCCGTTAGCAATGTCCAATGACTCCCTGCAGCTGCTCGCTGGGGATGAGTTTTCTTGACCTGGAAATTGTAACTTCTAGGCAGGAGGCGAACGATACTCTGTTTCTCCCTGTTGGTTAGTCCCTGTAATTCGGCGTCATACTTTTCAGCTGAGGTAGTGCATTAAGGTCCCGGACTCACTATAGAAGTCGAGCAGGTCTCTGAGTGGTTGACACAGTGGCCTTTCTGACTCTGAGAAGTGCTAGATGCAGGAAAATCTTTTTCACACTTTATTTGTTCCAGGAAGGACTTTGTGGGGAGTGAAATGCGTTCCCCTAGCCCGTACTCTAGAGATTATGCATCCTCTAGAGCTTCGGTGCCCGTGGGACCCAGGCGAGTAACACAAATGAACAAACAGACAGGTGTCACCTAACCGTGAGATGGTGGGACTGTGATAAACTGAATCGTCCTTAACTTTGCTTACAAAGGAAGCCGTGGGAATGTGAGCTCAGCGTTGCTGAATCTCTCAATTATTTTTCAGTTCATTCACAAATATTTTTCAAATTGGATTCTTACAAAAGCCTATGTATAAGATATATATGAATTATCAAGCATACCAATAAAGTGAACACCTGTGAGCTCACAACTCAATCCAATAGAATATTACGGTGTCGAATTTTCCTGTGTGACTCTCCCCAGTCACACGCACCTTGCTGTCCTCAGCAGCCCCTCCCCTCAGCTGGGTGTTTATAATTCTCTTGCTTTTCTTCATAGTTTTACCGCAAGGGTTTGTCTTCCAAAACAACATGGTTATTTGACTTGTTGCACATTTACAAGGAGGCAAGTACAAAAATATTCATAGCAACGTTATTTGTATTAGCAAAAAACTGGAAGCAACCAAATATCTATTAATAGGAGAATGTAAAAATAAATTATGTCCTGTTCATGCAATGAAATACCATGCAAGCATGAAGACAAATACACCACAGCTATGGGAATCACATGGATGAATCTTCAAAAGAAGTGTGCCGAAGTCAGTTACAGACTATAGAGTAGTATTTTCTTATAAAGTTCAAAGTCAGATAAGCTTTCCTTTTTCTTAAGAAATTCTGGAAATTAAGAGTTGTGTGATGTAGCAATTTTTCAAATCTTGGAAAGTCATTTATTTTATGAAAAACTACTGTAAATGCCAAATAAAATACACAGTGTCTTTGGATGAAGTCCTTCCTGGGAGCTATTTGCTTCTGACTTCTGCTCCAAGGCCTTGTCTCAGCTCTTGTTTTGTCATCCCTGTGGGGCGAGAGGTCAGAGCTGTCTCGCTTTGGTATCTTTTCAGACCTTGGGGTCTGGAGGGGATTTAAACTAAAGGCTGCAGAATGCAATAATGAGGAGGAGAGTAATGGTGAGAGCCAGGCCATTCAAAGTGAGGATGATAACTCAGTGGGCCCACAAAACAAGACCAGACACATCGGATTCAGGAAGCAGTCAACAGCAGGTCACACAACAGGGGAAGCTGCAAGTCCGTTGGTCACTCCAATGACATGTTAGCAATTCTGCCCAGTACCAGCCCACAGTGCTCCCCAGGAGAGAGCTGAATGGCCCTAACGTGAGCAATTAACATTTATGGGGCACTTCTCATGCGCCAGTTACCTGTAGCACCTCATTTACGTCTCACGACCACTCTGTAAGGCAGGGAGCATTATCAATATTAGTCTCACGATATCAGCAAGGACACGAAAGCACAGAGAAAGTAAGTGGCTTCCCAAAGCCACAGCACTGGTCAGTGGTGCAGTTCAGATCTGGACTCAGTCAGCCTGCCTCGAACTTTTATCCTTAACTACCAGGCTAAACCACCTCTTTTTTATCACTCCTCATAACAGTGGATTTTGGTGAAGATGCCGGCACATTAAATTGACAGGTAACACCATTCTTAAGGCTTTCAGTTTCACTAGAAGTAGAGCACAGACTAAGAAATAATCAACCTGGGGCTTGCCTAACAGGAAATTCACAGTTTCATCTTTCAAAGAAAAAATTCTAACGAGTCAGCCAAGAAGCCAAGTTCAAACACAGCTATGGTCAGCAAGAATCAACAGAAGGTTTTCTGGGCTCCTGGTCAATTTCTTATTCTGATGGTTCTTTCCAATCGGGTCCATTAACTCTAATGTGGTAGGGATAGAGAGATTTTTAAATGGATCACAAGTAGATGAAAACTTTCTCAAGACGATGAGCGTTGCTTTTCTAAAATAAAATAAAAATTGTTTTTCTGGTTGTAAAAGGAATACACATGCATTGTAAAGAATAGGGAAGAAGTTAAAAATCACCCACAGAGATCACCACTTAATATTTGGGCTAAGCCTTTTCAAAGGTTTTTTTCATATAGACAGATATCATTTCATAGACAATATAGTTATGTGGAGAATGATATAATACAATAGAGTTTTTTAACCTGGTTTTCACTTGATATGTATGGCAAATATCTTTTTTTATTGATGAATAATGGTGCACATAAAAATTTTTAGTGATTATAAATACTCCTTTTTATGGATGCAATGTTTTTAACCTATTGACTTAACCCTATTGCTGGACAAGTAGTTTTTTTTTAAACTTTTCCTATTCTAAACAACACCAAGATGAACATCCTTGTGTTCATATCCTTGTACATTTGTCTGTTTATCTCTTTGGGATAGAATCCCAGGAGTAGAATTGCTACAGTATGCCTGTTTTAAGGCTTCTGATACTTAATGCCAAATCGCCCTAGAAGGGAAAATTTATTGACTAGCGCATAAAGGGCTGACTGACTGGAATTTAATATTCACTAGCTTTGAAGGAGCTATGGCAGCCTGTCATGTCTGGGGCCTGAAGGTCCCCTCTGATTTACATCAAAACATTTGCGTTAACAACATTCAGCCTTGTCAGTCACCCACAAATTATAACAGGCCTCCTCTGTCTTTGTCGATAACAAAAAAAAAGGGAAAAATTACCCCAAAATCGCATAAAAATTAGGAACCAGACAAGTAGTCACCGAAAGAAGACAAGTGAGACAGCAGTGAAAGAATCTCAGATGGGGCGCGAAGGGCATCAGGTGAATCTAAGTCGCTCGGGTTTAGAGAGAAAGGCTTGTAGCATCGCTCTCCTGCATGCATGGATAAGCGCCCAGAGCCAGGCACAGAGAAGGTGCACATCTGCAGGGAAGGGAAAAGTGTGTCGATTTTTCTCTGTGGAAATTTGATTTCCGGCTTTTTTAATTCCATGTCGAATGGGAGCATGGGCAAGAGAACATATTATGCAAAAGAAGCAAAAGATTTTCAACGCTGTATGTGTCATCTTCGTTTCTTCAAACAGCCTCAGTTGGAGAAAGGCAAATGCTCCACCTACAACAGCATTAGTGAAACACACACACACATTCAAAATGTGCGCCTTTAACCTTTATAGGTTCTCTCAGAAGGATGTCATTTCAGGTCTGATACATACAAGCTGGTATTTCTAGAAACTAGTGTGAGTTCCTTTGCTCTGCTCTGCTTTATCCACTTTGCATCTTTTAACAAATTCCTCCAAGAGGAAAGAAAGCATCCTTATCAGTCTCAAGTCCAACAAATGTCAAATTCCAAACAACATTACTTTGTGTCTCTATTTAACATCGGAGCGGATGGCTTTTTGACAGGTTTATAGCTGACGAGTTCGATAGCCAGTCATGCAGGACAATTATGTTTGAGCTAATTTGATGAATCAACTTGATGTTTCCCCATGGTCCCCATGGCCTTCATGAGCGTATGTGCTCAATTTTCTGCTGGAGGTCAAAAATCAGCTTTGAAATTTGGCTAATCCCATCACATCCGCAGAGCCCGTCTGGCAGAATAATCTTTGGATGTAGACTCTTGATGGATGCCAGAAATGGGAAGAGCCGCTTGGTAATGTCATTAGGACCATCCTTCGGGCCCTCGTAGGTTGGGAGATCAGGTTCCAGGAGCCAGCGGTTGCCTGGGAGTGCTCGAATAATTTTCTGGTGAGGGAAGCGAAGAGTTCATCCTCGAAGCATTTGGGGGTCAGACCCTGGGGAGACATTATTTCTTGCTGTTGGATTTGGTTTGATAGGGATTTGTGAGAACTGATGAGGAGGCGTAAAGATTTCCTGAGTTACTTTTCCCCATGTCCTGAGTAATTTTTTTTTTCCCAACTCCCTGCTTCCCAGAGGCCCGCTAGCAGAGTGGCTCAGTGCATGGGCTTGGGAGTAAGGACGCCAGGGCACACATACACCCTGCTCTGCCACAGCCTCATCACTATGCGACACTAGACTGGCCCCTTCATTCCTCCGTGGCTTGCCTCGCTCCAGGAAATGTAGATAATAATCATTCGTATTTCACAGGATTGTGCTGGGATTAAATATAACAATACACGTAAAGGACCATAGGCAGTGCGTGGTACATGGTAAACTTTCAGATATTGAAAATTGTTGACTACAGACCAGTAATCTTTGATAACGTTCCGTACCCAGAAAGTTATAGGCCTTGATTAATCCAAATAAAGTAAATGCTATGATTTGCGTTGCCAGCTGATATTATTTCTTCCAAAATCATTAGCAAAAAAAAAAAAAAAGAATATTTTGCCATCGTATAGTAAGACTGACTTCCCAAATTGAGAATAGTCATTTTTATAGCCGAGAGTTACTAATATGTGGACAAGCTAAAAGTGAGCGGCTTACTGCATCATAAATTGGGTTTTCTGGGGACTTCATTCATTCATTTTACATACATTTATTGAGTGCTTTCTCCTGCATGCAAAGGTCAATGCGTGATGTGGAAAGAGGAAGAGAATTTAGAGACAGACAAGCTCAATCGACTTCTACCTACGTTAGCACGTAGCTTCACCTCTCTGAGCCTCAGACAGAGTGGTCATCACTAAACTGAGATCAGTACACCTGCCTCATCATGCTGCCTGTGGGAGTGGAATGAGGCAGTGCACACAAAGGGCCCGCCTAGGTCAGTACCAGGCACAGAGAAGGCGCTCGGCGAATACTATTTTTATCTCGGAAATTTCCTTTAGTTTCCCTTTCCAGTGATCAAAACCAACTTCTTAATAGTAAACGGACGACGGTGTTAGTCTTGTAGGCAAAGACACCTGGAGAGCCTAGCCCAGGACGTAGGACACATTACATTCTCGATAAATACTTCTCGAATACACCAATGAATAAATGACTTGCTTGAGCTCAATTTACAGTAATAATATGCTAAATCAGCACATGGAAGACAGTGGGTAGTGATGGTTAAGAACATAAAGTTCAAAGTCGAATAGAGCTAGGGCCAAACTCAGGCTTGCCAACAGTAACTCAGTGTCCTCATTTGTGCCTTGAGTGAAAATCTAGCTATGTTCGAGGGTCATTGACGTCTAAGTCGTTGATAGGTATTAGCTTTTATTATTATATTGCAAAATAAAGTGTTTGCCCTGTACAGACACTGAAAGTATATTTATTTGGCATCTTCTCCATGCCAGGCACTAGATACGGGGGATAAAGATGAACAAAATAGACAGAGTCTCTGCCCTCATGATGCTGACATGTTAGTGAGTGAGACAGACCATGCCACAGACAAACACAAGTTTAAACAGGGCGGGGTTCCTGGGAAGGTAATAACAGGGAAGGATATGGCTGGGAAGGGGTAGGTTATCTTGGAGGAGGTGGTCAGAAGAGGCTCCTTTGAGGAGGGACTCGTTCGCAGAGTCTCCAGTGAGAAGAAGGAGCCAAGCTGTTGCGATTTGAGGGCGGAGACTTCTAGGCTGAGGGAAAAGCAAGTGCAAACGCCCTGAGGCTTGCTCCGGAGTTCTTGGCGCATCATAAACAAGAAAAAATGGAGAGAGCATGGCCCACACTGAAGTCCAAAGTAGGTGGGAGCCCGCTCCTATCGGACCGTAGAGGCCAGAATAAAATATTTGGAGTTCATTCCGAGTACGATGGCAAGCCATTGGCAGGTTTTTTCACAGGTGGCTGACATAGTACGATGTCCTTTTCAAGGTCATTATTCTGGCAGGTGTGTCAACGATAGGTGGGCAGAGAGTTTGCAGGAACACAAGTTAGGTAGCTCCTGTCCACGAAGAGATGCTCACTGTTGGGACGAAGCGGGGTGGCAGCGGTGAGAAAGATGCGAAGGACCCCGGACACGGTTTGAATACAGATGCACAGGGTGGAGGAGTGAGACAGAGCAGCACACTTGGCTTCCGTTACCCAACTCCTAATAGCCTGGAAGACTCAAGTCGGCTTTTCTTATTCTCCGGTTACGTCTCTGCTCTCCCCCGTGGTTTGCTGTTGGGGCGCCCTGTTCTCTGTAGAGGGGAGTCCTTCTTCCCTGAGACTGAGCTGGGATGTCAGGGCCTTTGTTCTGGCTCCCAGGAGATGTGAAATCAGCAGTGGTCCAAGCCAAAAAGGGAACAGGGCAACTCCAATAGAGAATGCTTTCTTGAGTGATTTGCTGCTTTATTATTTTTTTGGAGGGGGGTCTTCTTTGTGTTTGTAATTCAATGTTCAAATGGGCCCCACTTGGTGTCATAAAAGGTTTAAAGGAAATGTACTGTAAAAAGTCAAAGGACAATAAGATGCAAACCAATGAATATAAGATACAAGACCAGGAACCAAGAAATACAGTGAGGATTTCTTATGGTGTGTTAATTGAAATATTATTTCTCTGTTGGAATACTGCATGGTGACAAGATCCATTGATTTATTTGTCAACATATATGTGCCGTTCACGTTGCTCTGTGTCGGGATGTGGCGTGAGCAAGGCAGACGACGCCTCTGCTCTCACGGAGCTCATGGTTTAATGAGGAAGACAGGTTTCAAAGGAACACGTTATAGCAGAGCAGAGTCCAGTGGCTTCATAGTGCAAATATGGCTGGAAAAGTGTAACTGACAGACACATCAGGATCATTTTTTTAAATGTTTGTCTCTTTAGTATTTTGTTTTTCTGCAAAGGTTAGAGAGCATGCATCTAATAACTTATTAGCATCATGTGGATATTCTGGAACTTAAGGCTGATTGGTACGTAGATATATATGTTTTTATATACTTGTTAAAAATACCACTGATTCACATACACATTTACATAGTGGTCATTTAAACATAAGACATGTTTATCAGTTGTCAGGAAAGACATTCCACAAATAGGCCTTCAATGCCATGTTTCCAAGTACAGTTTTTCTCCAAATTCATCAAGAATTCCACTTCCAGACTGAGGAATAGGTAGAGTTTTCTGTTTTGCTCAGAGCAACAAACGAAGTAAAAATTTATGGAGTTATGTCTATCTAATTTGACCTACGTGTACCCAGGATTTCATATGAGGTTTGGGGGTTGTTTCTTCTTTGCTGAAGAGATTCTATTCTCTTACCTTGTTTTTCTTTTCTCAATATAATGAACATTGGTTAAGCATCCGCTTTGCACATGATGCTGTGATCAGAATAAGCAAGTCATGCTCTGTGATTCTATCAGAGATCTTTAAAAGTCATTTAAAAATAACTTTTATTTTTCATATTATAAAGGTAACATGTATCTTGAAATCTACATTTCAAATGTACCTTTAATAATATGTATGGATATGGATAATGGGGGGTGAGAACATGTGATTATATATATATATATATATATATATATATATATATACACACATATTTATATTCTTACTTTTATTTTTATTTATTTGCATATATTTATATATAAAGTTTGTGTGTATGTGTATATGTATGTTTTATATATAAACATATAGTTCTATATATGTATGTATATAAGATGCATAGAGAATATACATAAGACTTAAAATAAGTAAAAATTCACTCTATAATTATATATATCATGTATAGAGGTTAATTTTATTGTATTATATATTATACATAATATTAATATTGCATATGCATTTATAATGTGCATATTATATAAGCATATAATATGTATTATAAATATGTAACAATACATATTCGTATGTTATATAAATTATATCACAAACTTTATATTAAATATATGTGTAGATAAATATCTTTTTATGGGAATTACATCGCTTATATTTCTTTTATTTTTGCTCTTTTAAAGTTTCACAAAGATCACTTTAGTCCTTAAATTATCTTTCACGTTGTAACAGCTGCTGAGCACCCACCGTTGGACCAGACCACACTATAGTGTGTTCACCCACGGTGTCAGTGTACCACGATTCTCCTGTGTTGGAGATGTGAGGCGCATCTTTTCCCCCTGCTAATTCTTTTCGTGAGAAACGTTTAGCTGCATAAGAATCACTTCCTGAATGATGGCTTCCCAGGTCCAGCCTCCTGGGCCAAGGCACCCCCGTCTGTCGCCGTGGTCCCTCTCGAGGTGGTTCACTCAGCGATGTGCTGGTGAGTGAGCCCGAGGTGGAGCCCATCCCCAGGTCAGGGTAGTCTGCATAAAAAGCGTCCTTTTGTGGGAAGGCGAAATCGCCATGTGGAGGTCGCGCCTGGGAGCAGAAAGAAAGAAAGTCCACAGTGCGTGGACTTCAGACTCCGAGGAAAAAGACATTTTCTTTGAAACTCAATGATCCTTAGAGTGGAGAAGTTTCTTCAGATGTTCAAATCATCTCTGAAGCACATCATTTCCCATGTGTTCTTATGTCGCCCATTCTCTTCAAGGCCTGGGGCTGTGGATCAGACCTATTTTTAGGGACGTGGACCCAGGGGTCTTAGCGGGTGTGGACTCTGACCGGGTTAATGGCAGGGGGTCTCCTGTATGAGTCAATCACTTGTGCATTTTCTGAATGAGGTTTTTGTTGTTGTTGTTTGGATGGAATGAAATTCCCCTCTTGCCCCCATGTGCACAAATAGACTAGTTATGGGAGTGGCCAGTGCTGGGACGGTGCCCACAGGACACCCCAGTGTGCTTCTGGCCCGCCCTCCGCCCCACGTGACTTCCTCAGGGACACCTGTCCGCGCAGAGCGCGTGGCACCGTCGGCCTGGGTCTCCACGCACGCCCTGCTGAATGTCACTTTGCTGCCAATACCGATATTCGCTCTGCTGACAACTCACGTGGGCTCAGCTCAGGCAGCCCGTCTTTGTATGATGTGGGATCGCATCTGGTGAGTGACAGTCTGCCCTGCAGCAAAGAGGAGCTATGAGAAGTTTACAGTTGTATTGAAACCTACATGACCCTTCAAGTTCATCTCTGGTCATTCCTACCGAGAAGGCTTTGGGTTTGAGAAGCAGAAACAGTATCTCAGCCAACTTCCGCCTGGTGTCAACTTTGGGTTTATTCCCAGGGGAAGAGTGTCAAGTCACTAACATGAAGTCCCCACCACCTACCGAGCACTGTGCTAGGCACTGTATTTGCCTTCTGCCTGCCATGGGTATTTATCATCTCCATTTCATGAGAAATGTAGCTGAGTAAGAAATTGGCTGCTTTTTCTTAGGAGAAAATCCAGGCCCTGCTCTGCTTTAGGGCCTTCCCCATGCCCACCTCTCTGACTGTGTCCTCTACCCATCTCTTCCTCCCTCCAGCTATGCTGAATGCATTTAGATATCCTAGCAGGCTGAGTCCTTTCCTGCCCCAGGACCTTTGCACTCACCATTCCTGCCACCCGGACCCCTTCTTCTCCTACCTGTCTACACCTGGTGGACTGTGCTTTTCTCAGCATGTCGGCAACTTCACCTCTATCTCGGGATTGACTTTGACCACCTGTTTAAAAACATTTCCTGTTCCCCAGGCATCCTTTATCACACTGGAGAATGTTCCACATTATGAAACTAGCCCACTCCTCTTGTTCTTTTATTTGTCTACATGAATTTTTTTCAACAAAAGTAGGTAACCTTATTTCTCGCAATTCTATTTTATCAGAACCAGGGGCCCAGGTAGGTGCTCAGTGAATATGTGTTAAACTACTAAATAAAGTGAAGAGATATTTACAGAGCACCCGCTATGTGTTTGGTGCTGTTTTAGGAACTGGTGATACAGCAGTGAACAAAACAAATAAAAAGCCCCACTCTAGGACGGAAAAACGGTAGTTAACAAAAGAGTTAATAAATAATATCTCAGGAGGACAAGTAGGTGACGGTGCTGGAGTAAGACAAGCTACTTTCAGACAACGCCAGTCTCACAAAGTGACATTTCCAAAGAGACCTGGATACAGTGAAGGAGCGAGTCCATACAGATGTCTGGGTGGAAAGTAGTTCAGGAAGAAGAATGAGCCAGTGCAAAGGTCCTGTGGCAGAGGCCTGTGGGCGAGTCTGGAAGAGCACAGAACCACATGGCCGGTGTGGAAGTCGTGAGGGCTGAGTGTCCGGAGACAGGTCAGGGAGGAAAGCAGGGTGGCACACCCAAAGGCTTGGGGCTCACACGAAAAACATCGGCCTTTACTGTAAATAGAATGGGAAACCACTGGACAGTTTTGAGCCAAGGGGAGACATGGATAAATTAATAAAATTACACAGTTTGAAGTCAATGGCGTTGGGATAGAAACTGGGCTCTGGGAGCCCATGGCTCGCTCCGCCATGCTCTGTCTATCCCCATTCATGCATTCATCCCTGTGCGTCTCATCATCAGAGCAAGACCCGCCCCTCTCTTTGAAGTCTGGTTTTGACAGCTCAGCACTGCGCTGGTGGCAGGGTTCGTTTTGATTTTCTGTTTCCCCCTGTTGTTTGGCACATTGGTGTTCACCCTTGAAACCACTGCCCCTCTACCCAGGTGACTCCAGCCGTCTTCTGGCTGATCACAGAGTGGGATCCGATTGCATCAGCGACGCAGCCTTCCCGAAGTGGCAGCAGCAGTGCCTGCTCCCTCCCTGAGTTTGACACCCTGCAGCCTGGCACGGCGCCAGGTGCGAGTAAATTGGGCCCAGGGTTCCTGTTGTTGTTTTCTATTCACACAGCAGCTGCTTTCATTACCGTGCCATGAACTTGATCTCCCAGGGTTGTCAGTCAGCCCTCTCTGCTCAGATGCCAAGGAGAAACAAAACTAGTTCGTCTCTGCAGTAAACAGAGCTACCTCCGAAGCACCCACCCAGCTCCTCGTGTGCTAATTACCAGACTAGAATCTGTGCATGTTGCCTTCGTGAGGACTCTGAGCTTCAAGGGATTGGAAAGCCAGTTGGTTTAAATCAAAAAGATTAATTGTTGGTCCACATTTCCAACAGGCCAGAGATGTGTCGGCTTCGGCCAAATTAGATGTAAGAACTCGAATGATGTCATCAGAATTACATCTTATTCCCTCCCTCTCAGTTTTCTTCTGGATGCCTCTCTTCCCAGGATACAGCAAGATGCCAAAATATGGTCCCATTTAAGAGCTCGGTAGGTCCAGAGGTACTTTTTCACATTTTCTAGTAGGTGTCTTGGGATTGAGTGTCCTTGGCTCAGATTGATTCGCATGCCCAGACCCAAAACTCTCCAGGGCAGTGCAGTGCTCTGATTGGCCACTTCTGAGATGTGTGTTCAACACCGCACCAGTCCAAATACCCCCAGAGGACCCACAGCAGAAAAGGGGCGGTTTCTCCAGGAAGATTGGGGTCAAACGACCAGATGGTGGCTAGGCAAAACCAACGGACACCAACTCTCACTCATTCTCTCAGTCAATCCTCAGAGAACCCTGTAGCATAGTATATCCCTTTCTGCAGATGCAGATGGTGAGGCCCAGAAGAGTTAAGTCCATCAAAACTACACAGCTGGTAAGTGACAGAGCCAGGATCTGCACGTGACTGGGTCTCCTTCCAAAGCCCATGCTCAAGGGTCTCCTTAGATCTGAGTGAGAGGAGGAAGACTGTTAAAACAAGGTCAAGGTGGTCCTTGAAACCCACTGCCCTAACACAGCCCTGCTGCCATGTAGTTATTCTTTATGTCGGATCCTTCGATGCTCTTTAGCTGACATTGGAAACCAGTTTTCCACGTAATCTGATTATGACGGTGACTCACTCTTAGCGAGCGTGGAGAGGAGCATCCTGAAATTCCTGAGGAAGGAACTACGTCTCAGAATATTACCCACGTGTAGGGAAAATCCATATGCCCACAACGTTCTCTTACATAAATGTGAGAGGGCGTGTTTTCAAAGCATGTATATTCATATCCTCTGTGTGTGTATATGAATAGAGGTATTTATCTCTTTGCTGGATTCGTAAGCATCCAGTGACTCAAACATTAATTACAATCTCCTTGGTGAGGAAAAATATTTTCCCTTCTATCATGTTCATTTTATGATCATCTGAAGTTCATCTTTGTAGCGGTCGCTAAATCATCTGGTAATACAATGTTCTTTAATTGTTAGATTGTGTACACTTTTCTGAACCTCCTACTCCCTCGCTTTTTATTATTAACTATAATAATTAATGGCAGTGTGTGAGGCGTGCATATCATCTCGATAAATTCCAGCACTGATGCTTCAAAGGGGGCACTGCTGTTATCATTACAGACGAGGAAAGCGAGGCTTAAACAATTTGCCTGATGAAACTTGGAGAACGTGTGGGGAATTGAGACCCAAACTTGGGTTTCTTTTACTTTAAAGCAGTTTCTTAACTTAAGAACTATTGACATTTCACCAAGCTCTTAACTACTATACTATTATGAACCTTAAAAAGGAAAAAAAAAAAATTGGAATGCCAGCTCTCAAGACTAACATCTATTGGAAAATTTGTAGAAACCTATCAGTATTATAGGAGTATATCTTTTGATCCAACAGTTTCACTAGAAATTGTAAAAAACATGCAAGGATGTAAATATAAAAATAGTCAATGCAGTATTGCTTATAGTGGGAAAAGTCGGAAATTCCTAAATGTTCATCAGTAAAAAAAATAAATAAAGTATGGAAGTCCAATGAGCTACAGCATTGCTATTTACTTATAAGTATGCAGAATTTCTAAATGTATATACATAGAAAGGTAAAGAAGATATATTTTGAATGGGAAAAAAAATGCCCAGGGTAGCTTAATCCCAATTGGAGGTGGGGTTTCAACCTGAGCATCTGCCTGGAGGTGGAGTAAAGATGAGTGTATATATTGAATTATATACAGAAATTGCTGGAAATATATAAACCAAACTGATAACGGTGATTACCTCTGGGAATTTTTTTGTTTTTGTTTTCCTGTAGGGAGGCATGTTCAATTATAATTTATATTATACACTATGGCTTTCTACAGGGGTAGTTTTGCTCCGAGGGTACATTTGGAAATGTCTGGACAGTTTTTTTTTTGAGGGGGCAGGAGTTTGGGGGCATCTAGTGGGTAGAGACAAGCCATGCTGCTAGACATTGTCCAACGCACAGAGAAGCCCCAAACAGAGATTTAATCTGCCTCCAAGACGTAATAGTGGCAAGACTGAGAAACCATACTTTATATCCTACTTTAATGTTTGAGTTTGTTACAATAAGCATTCGTTAATCTTAAAAGTCTGTAAAACAAAGTCTCCATTCTAATTCTTGAATAGAAAAGTTGTTACTGGTGCTTTTAAAGATCAAATCAAAGGAACAACTTGACCATCGATAGTTTTGCCATATGGACATAATATACTTTTTCTTCCACTAGCAGAGCAAGTTTTCTTTATTTAAATGTAGCATTTCTTTGTATTTGTCTTTGAAATGAGTTTACAGTCATCTTTAATATGTGTCCCATTTCGCAGTTTAAAAACCTGAGACCTGGGGAAGGTTCATTGTTTGTATAGCTAACTGATTCCAGTGAGAACCTTGATAAACAGTTTTAATAGTTTCTGGGAATATTAAATCTCTTCATCTCAAACGTCCATGTTTTTCTCGAAAGTGAAGGTAAAAAGCACTGTTGTATTTCCAGTCGTTGAGCTGTGAAATAAAGCAAGTTTTCTAAGTAACTATTCCTTCTCTCTGAACGGAGCACACGCCCCATCATCTCTTCCTTCAGAGAGAGGCCCTTCCCTCTCAGAGGACGCTAACATCTCACCGTGGACATACGATACCTCCTCTCTCGTTTCTGCTCTTTGGGTCACCACGGGCCAGCCACCCAGCGGCACGTCGACGGTTAGGGTGAGGGTAGCACTTTGAGCATCCTCAGCATCCTCTCCAGCGAAGGCATCTGTTGGCCAGCTCCCCGGCCCCACCTGGCCTGTTTCACTCACCTAGGGAGTCTGCTCAGCCCCCATAGGAATCTCAGTCAGTGGCTCTTGAGAGCTGAAGTCAGGTCTAGTAGTAACAGTTTTGCACTGGAACTAGACAATCCGGCTTCGGATCTGGGAGAAACCCCCGATGGCTGTGTGATTGTGACCGAGTGACTTGACTCTCTGTGCCTCAGGTCACATGGGAATGAGTCCTAACGGGAAATGGGAATGAGAGTAGTAACCTCCGAGGGCTGTGAGGAGGAATAAATGAGAAAATCCATGTAAAACACTTAATTTAGTGCCTAAGACAGAACGAACGCGTCTGCTGTATCATCGTCTTCCCAAAGCATAACCCTGCCTTCACCTCTAACTCTCAGAAAAATGGGGTCACGAGGTAAATGCCATTGGTAGACGCATATGACCGGTTCTCCTCCTTCCTCTGTATCTGTTTCCCGTCTTATAAATCAAAAGGGTCAGACCAGAAGCTTTCTGAGGTCCCTTCCAGTTCTGACATTCTGTGATTCCAAGACGTAAGATTCCTTCTCAAGCTTTCAAAGCATTCCCAGTGTACGCTTTCGTGTGGGTCTGGAGAGTGTATCTGTCAAGGGGGCTGCAGGCAGGGGGGAGACATCAAGCCAAACGATGAGGCAACATGGGAACAGCCTTAACCACAAGCTCTGGCCTTGAACCCATCCAGGGAACACTGACATGAGCCAACTGTGGATATCTGCTGATGAATCTTCCCAGGAAAGGCTGTTCTGGAACCCTCCACAGCCTTGTGACCTCTGCCACCAACTTCAGTCATTGTCTGGACCGGCCTGGACTTGGTGGGCAGCAAAAAGACCCCCAGCCCGTGCTGCATGTCAGGGCTTTAGTTTTCTTCTGCAGGCTGCCTCACCTTTGAACAATGCCATGTGATGACAGAGATATTATCACCCCGAGCTAAAATATGCACCAGTAAAGAGACAGCGAAAACAGTCGCTACAGGTTTGTGTGGCGAATGCAGAGGAAGCAAACCCTTCATTATCCAGGAAATCGTCTTCTTACATTCATTTAGGTTTCTGCAAATGAGTCCATATTTGAATCAGAGAACCCGGGAGCTCAGCTCAGGTAGCAGAGAAAGTACTGGCTAGGAGGTGAGGCTCTAGAACCAGACGGCTTCTGCCGTGAGCCTTGACCTTAAGCCAGCTGAGTCGTCTAGAACTGCAGTCCCCTTGTCCACAAAAGGGGTGGCGATGCTGACCTCCAAAGGTCTGACACTGCAGCCCTCACTGCATGTCGATAAGCGGGCAGCTCAGCTAGCAGCTCTCCCATAAATCATCTTAGCGGAGTGACACCAAGGAGGAGACGATCTCAAGATGAAGCATGTATAAACGAAGATGCTGAAGAATACCACATGCCCCATATAAAGAAGCATGAGAAAATACAGTCCTGGTGTTCTCAGAGCTGTTTTTGAGGAAGAATTTTAGAAGTCTAACATTTTATGTGAAATGTCCTGATTTTTAAATGTTGGCCAGTCCACTAAATCGGATGCCTAGCTGTCTCCAGTAAAAATACAGTCCCTCCAACACCTTCTACCCTCCCAAAATAATGGCGGCTTTATTAAGATAGACTTTTGTTTCCGTCTCATATAAAAATGCAGGTAGGTGGTGGAGAGTTAGCAGGGCGCTCCTTGGTGTCAGGCACCCAGACACCTTCTTCCTTGTTTCTCTGCCACCTGAACGTGAGGCTTTCTTCTCGTGGCCCAGCATGGCTGCTCTTGCTCCAAACACCGTGCCCCTATTCCAGCCAGTGGGGAAGGCAGAAGTGGAGAGCACGCCTTGCTCTTTGACAATATAACCTGAAAATTGCACATCTCACTTCCACTGACGTCCCATTGACTAGCACATGGTTACGTGGCTCCCTCCAACTCACAGGAAGGCTGGGGAGTGTAGTCTTTATCCTGAATAGCCAAATATTCAACTCAAAATCAGGAGATCTATGACAAAAAGAAAACAGAAGAAAGCCACATGTAATCTGGATTTATTTTAAACGCTAGAGCAACCAAGCGAAACACATATGGGCCATTTTGGGACACAACGAGCCATTTCCTATTGAGGACGTGAGAGAAGGGTGTCATAATAAAACGTTCTTTATATTAAAACAGTTCTTGGCACCAACATCAAAATGGATTCCACGAACGGAGCGCCCACTCTGGGCTGAATGCAGTGTTAGGTGCCAAACACACGTGACTTTTCTGTGACCCTGAAGACAACCCTGCAAGGTCGATGTTGTCGTCGCCTTTAGCGGCTGTGGGGACGGAGGGGTGAGGCGATGTGAGCAAGAGCACGCGGTGCGTGAGCGGCCGACGGGGATTCCGTCTCAGACCCGGGGTGCCTTCGTCTTGCCCCGTGCAGATCAGCTAATCTTCCTCCCACCCCACAACCCTGCATGGTCCTCCGTCTTGCTCAAAGGAGACACATTTTCACAGCAGCGTCTCCATCTGGTACCCACGTTAGAGAAGGTCAGCGACAGCCCAGGACCTACACGGTCTGACAGTTGGCCCTTTCCCCTGTTCTTTGATCTCTGTTTTCTTAAGTTCCAAATTCCTCCACCTACTTCCATTTTAAAAAGGAAGGAGAGAGAGAAAGAGCAGAATCATGACTCTTCGCCGAACTGCTTTTCTTCAAAATCACGAGTAATTGTTTTCACGGTGTGTCTAGGAAGGCGTTCTCCTCTCATCTTCTGCCCGGGACTTGGCAATCTACTTTATCCTGCCTCTTGCTTGCCTTTCTTCGGCACACACGGTCCGCGTAATCCATCATCGTAGCCATTATCCTGCTTCTGATCAAGGGTGGAATGGAAAAGCTCCCTCTCCCCTTCAACAGCGACCACCGGCTCTTTGATTTGCCAGGCGTGGGCAGAGGAAGTGCCGGCGGGTGACCTCAGCCACTCTCCACGCAGCGCCCCGTCACCCTCAGGCGGGGCGGAGGGAACCCTCGGCGGACGCTTTGTGAACACTCAGGCTTTGAGTTGCTCTTTCCTCTCTCGCAGAAGAGCTTCCCTCTCTTCTCCCTTTGTGTGTGCGCCGTGAGAGGGGTTTCCCAGAGCTGCTTGACACACACCTCCAACCACCTGCTGGGCTTGCAAGTGTTCCAGGGAAGCGCAGCCCTGCGTTCTCGGCTGCTTAACTAAAGTGAACTCCGCACCTTTGTTCCATCAGATCAAAGGAGGCCAGAGATCCACTCAGCTGGCCAGGAGATGAGGGCAGGGTTTTTCCTCCTCTTCCATATTCCTGCTGTTCGGGGCGGATCGTTCTCTGCCTTGGGGCATCCTGCACACTATGCTGTTCGGTGGTGTCCCTGGCTCCCACCCACCAGAAGCCAGCAGCGCCTCACTCACCGGTTGTGAGCACTGGAAAGGTCTGCAGACATGGTCCCATATCTCCTGGGGCACGAAGTCACTGCAGATGGAGAAACACTGACTTAGCGACATTAGCGCAGGTTCATAGGGTGCTTAGGACTATGGGTACGTTGCTGTGCAGCCGGTCTCCAGAACTTTCCATCTCATGACCTTAAAACTCTAGACTCATTAAACAACGTCTCCCCTTCTCCCCAACTGCCCAGTCAGCAGCCCCACTTTGCATTCTGCCTCTGTCAATCTGACTATATGACACACTTCAAAAAGCAGTGTTTGTCTTTTTGTGGCTGGCTTATTTCACTTAGGATAATGTTCTCGAGGTTCATCCATGCTTAGCATATGTCAGAATTTCCTTCTTTTTTAAGGCTAAGTACTATTCCATTGCATGCATATACCACTCCTTGTTTATCCATTCACTCATCCCTGGACATTTGGGTTGCTTCCCCTTCTTGGATATCATGACTAATTCTACTGTGAACATAAATATTCCAATACCGATTCTTTTGGATAAATATCCAGAAGTGCAATTGCTTTTTTAAAATACAGCTCTATTGAGATGTAATTCACATACCACAAAATTTACCTTTTAAAATATATAAAATTCAGCGGATTTTAACATATTCACAGATTTGTGCAATCATCACCCCAAACAAAAACCTTTTACCGATTAGCAGTCTCACCCCATTCTTCCCTCTCTCCAACCCTAGGCAACCACTAATCTACTCTCTGTTTCCATAGATTTGCCTATTTTAGACATTTCACATAGATGGAATCACACAGTATGTGGTCTTTGGTGTCTGGCTTCATGCTGTAGCCTGTGTCAGTACTTCCTTTTCATTGCTGAATAGTATTCCACTGTATGGATGTGCCACATGTTGTTTACTCATCTGTCCTTCCATTAGTTAATGGACATTTGAGTTGCATCCACTATTACTATAACTTTGGAGTTGTTTATTCATTTGTTTGTTTTTGCCTTGTGACGCTGCAGATCTTTAGCCTTGTGGCATTCAGATTTTCCCTTTTCTCTCCCAGAAGCAAGCAAGCCTGTCTCTGAAAAGGTAGCTCAGAGAAGCTGTCTAGGTGGTAGACTACAGACCCCCATCCCAACCTTACTCCCTCCAAATAAAAAAGGAAGAAAAGAAAAATGCCCCACTTAGCTTAAAAGCGATACGTGTATATTTTGTTTCTTCTTTATTTCTAATGGAATAGCCTTGTGCTCTTTAGGGAAATCAATGGGACGGGGTGGGGAGGGGTAGCAACTGATTATACCATGAGAAAGGGAATTTTAAAAGACTCTTTGGAAATAGCACATACATAAAACGTTTCTGAACTATCTGCAAATGCAGGAATTAGCCCTCAGTACAAGAGATCTGTGCCAAAGTAAAAGTCTGCTCAGGCTCTTATGAATTTCTGTGCTCATGGCAAGTTTCTTACCCCAATGTCTGTGAAAGCCCCTGCATTTGTCCTGCATTGCCCAGTGTCCGGGACGTAAAAGCCGTTTGAGGATGGGGCTACCTACCTGTCCAACGATTCAGCCCTAGCTGAACTCGGAGTGTTTTAGCATCACCGTTCTTGGCCACATGTCCAGCAGCATTTCGATTTTATTGAATGGCAGGTTAAAAGACCCTCAGGGGTTTGTGCAACCTCTCTCCTTGCTCTGGATGCTGAGAAGGGTCAAACTCGGATCTGGAGTGAACGGAGAGGAGACCGACCACGAGGAGGCCTGCATCTGTCTGAAAGCTCTGTGGTCGGGATAGTTATCTCATTATGTGAGCAACCTCACAAATTCATATTTCACAACTATGCAGCCGTCCAACTTTGTCTGAAAGAGAGTAGAGAAACTGGTCATTTGTTTGATCGTCAGCTTGGTAGAAGGCTACCCCTGTCACTTGTTGAGGATAACAGCTGAACTCTTCAGTTTCGACTGATGCTTGGTAGTTTGGTTGTGTCGAATTCCTCGCAGACAAAACCACACATCCTGTCCATTGTCCAGCTCATTTAGCAAATTATTCTAAGACTAAAGTAAGGGCAGATAGCACAGGCTATGAGTCTTTTAAGAAAATATTAGAGTGTGAACAAAAGCAAATCCACAGAACTGTGAAGTATCAGTGAACTTGGAAATCTTTCAGTTTGAAGGATTTGAAAGCTCATGTGCCCACAGAGTCCAGGCAGGTGTATATGTGTATATGTGTGTGTATGTGTATATGTATATATACATACATATACATATACACATATAAAATCTATATAAATATATAGATACCTATATATTTACCTATAGGTATATGTATTTACTATATAGGTAAATATATAAGTATCTATGTATTTATATCTAGATCTAATCTATAGATATGTATTTAAAGATATATGTATAGATATAAAAAAATGTATAGATATACACTATATAGATATATATACTATATATATAGATATATATATGCTCTATATAGCTATATATAGATATATATAGATATACTCTCTCTATGTATATAGATATATATAGATATAAATCAAAAAAATAAAAATAAAAAACAGCCGAGAGAGGTGGATTGGCCACTTGCAGGAATTCTGGCCTTTGATCACTGATGGTACATTTTCATGAAATTTGCACAAGTAAGATATTTAACTTTTATTGGTTAATAGGGCTATAACTTCTCTCTCTGATATTCCCCCTACTCCACTCTTACCCTTATGTTGGATGTTAGTTGTCACCAGAGTTATCTCAGGATGGGCCATGGCCATTTTTTTTATTTGTCATTTCTCCTGTAGTATTGGAGATGCTGCAAACATGTTATAGTCATAATTTTACATTATTTTCTTAAAGAAGAATCCTTCCCAGGTTTTGAAAACCTTCAGATGTCACAAACCCAGCAGGCGAAGTGGATACTTGGCAAAGTGGACAGTTCACACCGTCCAGAGGGGAGGTTTTACTGAACTCCAGACAGCTGCCAGGTGGGAATTCAAGGGCCCGGCGTGGCCAGTTCCTTCAAGCGAAGCCAAAAACTCAGGTTTTCATGTGAACTCTTCTTATTTCCAAATTTGATAACTCACCAAACAAAATTAATCGGAAGGCCTAATTTGATCTGTGGGCTGTCAGTTTTCAACCCATGCTAGTCATGATGAAAAAGCTAAGTGAACAGATCTAAAAAGATTGAACCATCTCTCCATTTCATTGTCTTCCAAAGCTTTTACAATAAAATTATCAACCTAGGGGTTTTTTTTAATTGTTATTAAGTTACTCAACTAATATTCGAGTGCTAACTGTGTCTAAGTCTGAGTTTCCCCCAAGTTTAGCTCTTAATTGATTGTGTCCAATTAATCAACGTTGCTCACATCCAGGTTTACAGTTAGAAGGTAGGGCCCGACATGAAATTACATCTCACGTGCTAGGACTCTGAAGAAACGAACAAACCGAAATTTGCAATAACTCAGACAAGGTGTTCCAGATCCTTATTAGAAGAAAAGCTTCACAAAATGGTGTGGAGCTTTATATTTACGGGCATGTTATTGCAGTCCTGGTGTTGAAGGGTTTTTTGCATGAACTTTAAAGTACACGGCGGTAATAAACCTGTCCCTCTCGCCTTGAATGTCCACATATGTTTTCTCCACCATCTCCAGGCTTTTTCTCTCGATATTACCATGTCTGGACGCTTATCAATGAGCTCTTGACTGACGTGTTACCTCCTTAGAAAACCTTTCTGGAGCGTCTTAGCTAGATTAACCAACACCCAGCTCTCCACCCCAGGGGTTGGTAAATGACAACCTGCGGGCCAGATCCAGCCTGCTGCTTGTTTTATAAATAAAGTTTTATCAGCACACAGCCACACTCATTTGTTTATATACTATCTATGACTGCTTTTGTGTTACCACTGTAACTTGTGTAGTTATAACCGAGGCCCTTGGGACCACAAAACCCAAAGTATTCACTATCTGACCCTTTATAGAAAATGTTTGCCGACCCGAGACTATTATAGTTAGTCTTATTTCCTGCCTTATTTCCTCTATGGTAATGATCGTTGTGTAAAATTACTTATTTGTTCGTTTCTGGCTTTTGCTATGAGAATACAGCTTCTTATGGGTTATTCTTCCCTGCACCGACAACCTCGTAAGTGCACGTCGTATTTTGGTTGAGTGAATTTCACAAACGCCACGCGTTAGCCTGTCCCTAAATGCAGAGGGGGTGCCCGAGCTCCAGACTGCTTGGCCTTGCTCTCCCTCATGCTCCTTACCTCCTCTGGGGCTCGGGGTCGCCAGCACAAGGTTCGTTCATCACTTTAGGGTTTATTGAATGGTTCCTGGCCTGCTGGCCTTTTGTTTCCTTCTGCTTCCATCCTGAACGTGGGCGCCGTTCATACCCATCTTTATATTCCCCTCTGTTACTCAATTCGCCTTTGGCCCTGATTGAGTCCTGAGTAAGCACCAGGTGCCTGGCACCGTGTTGGGAGTTATGTCACATAAGACCCTGAGAGCCTTACGTTGAGAGGTCCCACATCGTGTAGAAATAAGCCTGTGAATACACTTGCCATGTTGAGTATGATTTTTTTTTTCTTTTAAAGAAAATAATTCATTTGCTTTTAAAATTATTATCAGTTACAACTTTAGATTCTGTCTTCCCGTGTCTCAACCAATACACGTTAGCTCCCCAAGGCCTTAAAGGCCCTTGAATCTTTGAGAGGTCCTTGAGAAGCTGGTACACGCTGTGCCTCGTGTCTCAAACAGCCCAGGACACTCTCAGATACAGTGAACATGACAGACGTGGTTCTTGTCCTAAGGGAATCCGGAGTCCAGTGAGTATGAGATGTAGATCAGCAAGTAGTTACAGAACATTATAAGAAGTCCCATCTCGGAGGAAAGGTGGGGGTGAGACACGGCTTGGGGGGAACCGAGAGGATTGGGGAGAAGGACATCAGGGAAGACCTCCCTCAAGGGAGTCGTGTCTACGATGAGACTTGAAGGATGAGAGGATTCTGCCTGTGGTCCCCAGCTAGCCTTGCTACATCTATTTAACCCACAGACTCAGTCACCTGATGTCACGATGGGCTATGTAATTTACGGGGCCCCTGTCAGAATCTGAGAAGACAACAGCAGAGCGTTGAACCAACCGTGGGGTGCTTCTGAGCAAGGGGTCCTATCCGGCGGTGTGGATCACACACCCACGTCACAGCCAGCTGTCCTAAAAACGGGTCTAGTGTCATTCAAAAAGCAGTGGGAGGGAAAAAAGCACCAGCTACCACAGCACCTAGCACATCGTACAGGTTCAACACGCGTTTGTTGAAAAAGGATGAGTTTATTTTCCTTTTCATGGAAATAGCCCGGACCGGGTAGCAGACATCTATAAACCTGCAGCTACTTTGGCATTTTCCCCTCTTGAATGTTCTGTGCAGACCCAAAGACTCCCATCTGGCCTGCGGAAGCATGACCAGTATGACCGCCTTTTGTCTTTGAGATGACTTAGGTATTATTACATTTAACCAGTTGATTCGAAGAAAATACATATATATGACCTTTCGGAAGAGCGCTTTCTCCACATCTTATCCTGACAGTAGATGATGATAAACTGACGCTAAACAAAAGTGATTTTCATTAAGGCTCATCGAGTGCTTCTTCAGAGGCTGCCACACAGTGAAATGTATACATTTTCCCCCTGTCTATAAATCTGGGTCGTCTTGAATTGCCAAGTCAGGCAAAGTGAGTCCATGGTCGCTCTTAAATGCATTAAACCCCTGGAAATATCAGATCCTTCTACAGCAGAGGAGGTTTGGTGGTGCAGCTCATTAGCATTTGAACAAATTTGTGAGACTTTTAAGGCATGTTGTTGGATTGAGCTAAGTAGACTAATGCAGTGAATTCCAGACCCTAATGGCTCCATTTATCAAGGGAGCAGATTTTAACATAATGCATAAACCTTTCTCACATGGCCATTTTACTATGCATTTAATTCTATTGCAACATGGTGCTTCAGGCAGAGGAAATGAAGAACTTACACAAGGTTAACATTCCGAGAAAAGACTGGGAAAAAAATCGATACCTTCCTCCTTCCCCAAATAAAAGATGATTTACAAAAATGGAAATCTGTATTGATGACAGGGTCTTACAAATGACAAAATATACCCATGATATTTTTTGACTGGGACATGAGCTGTCATTTCCACTGAGTTCATATCCATTTTCAGGGATAATGTTATAAAGATGTTTTATTGGGATTAATTAAAGGTTATTCATTGGCTAAAGCCCCTCCTGTAGTTTTGAGATTTATTTCGAGGCCAGTGAAGACATCTGTAGCTGGTCCTTATCCGTAGTTTCACATTTTTGTTGACTTCAAAATGTTGTCTTTCTTCCTGTTTACATGTCCTTAAGAAGAAAAGCCAAAGTAACTGTCCTTCCCCACTCGGGGAGATCTGCCAGAGTTTAACACGAAACTGCATTCCTTTGGAATACTCAGTCATTCAAGATTTTTGTTTTGTCTACCAACGATTTAGTAATTCTTGAACTTCACGATATCTGCGTTCGTACTATGGTGGTTTTGTCTGTCAGGAAGACGACCCAGTCTCGTGCCCCACAGTGTTTTGGTCACTTGGTGAGGGAGGGCTTTGCACTGCATGGGGCGACACTTCGATGTAGGGAAACGTCATGTTACTCGTGCACTGTCCAGAGCTGTGAATTTCCCGTTTCTCCCCTGAGCTGCATCCTCTCTGCCTGCCAGTGTCATTATAAAGCAGCGCTCACGAAACTGGTGACTCTTTATAAATGACTTCTGGTTCTATATTTATATAGCTCGTAGGAGCCCAAAGAAGTCACTTAAATTTCTCAGATATACCCCGCTGCATTTTATGAGGGAAAATGTATGCTTTGGTGGCTTCATAAATTAAGGGATTTTTGAAGGCTGCAGAGTATATCTCTTATAAATGTCAAGGGTCTATGGTATATAACTTTTATTTTCCAGGAGATGGTATCCTGCTACTTAGATTGGAAATGCTTCGCCACTGACATGTGAAATGGTCCCACAGTTGCTTCTTTGACCCAAACTATTGTCCAAAGTTATTCCTTTAAAAAAGTCAAGTCTTCTCGATTTCCTCTTTCCTTCTTGAAAACAGTTTTCTATATGGCACTTGGCGGGACTTGGGTTTGAGCAGCAAAAGTCATGCTGAGCCAAAGAACTGAAAGTGACTGAATTTCTATCGCTGAAAATAATGGAAAGTTGGAGTTTAGGCCAAGAGTTTGGCAATTTGTCTTTCCTTGTTTGGAAAGTTCGAAATTATACTCTACGGGGTAAGAATAGGTTAGCTGAGTGGAAGGGCAAAGGTGCTTAAAGGTGGTGTCTCATAAAAGTGAATGAGAAATATTAAAATACCCTTCATATACACATGCGTGTCCTTTATAAGGAATAAAACTCCCATCAAAACCCTAAATGCTTGGAAATCTACACACAGACTTTTCCTCCTTTCCAAGCAGGCTCGGGTTTCAGGGCAGACCTGGCTTTGTCTGAGACCTTTGCTGGTCCTCCTAGTGGAAGTCACATGTCGTTTCACTGACGGCATCCCAAATCCCCATCCCTGGTTGTATACATACATCGGCCGCTTGTTTTCTTATCTGTCTCCTCAACAAAGCTGTACGCACCTACTGCCAGAAACAAGGTCTCCCTTTCTTTCTTAGTGCTAAGCAGCAAACTGATACTATAGCAAATCAGAGATCATTTGTGAATGAATTAATAAATGAATAACTAAATGCAAACATGAACCCATTTTTTTTGGAGCTTCAGACCTCTTGGCCAAAAAAACAGAAATGGAAAAGAAATAGTGATACTGTTGGAGACCTTGATTCCTTGCTGCCTTTCAAGCACGTGGAAGAAGGCTCCCTCAGTGGTGCAGAGAGGGAGACAGACAGCACACACACGAAGGAGAGGGAGCCCATATATAGGTCCGGATACAGTCACTGGACGGAACCAGCCTCTGTCTGAACTCTTGCATGGTGGCTTTCCTAAGGACACCCTGAATCACTCTGGCAGAGATGTGAGGGCCAAGACACAGCGTTGTGAGCACAGCATCGCACATCTAATCTGGACTTCTGTGGTCTTGCCAACGGTGTTCACTCGTCAAACAGGGTTAGCTTTGCGGACTAGTGTGAATATGTCACCAATATTAGGCTTTTTTTTAATGACAGGTTGTCCTTATCTTTCTTATGCTCCTTTTGTGAATTCAATTTAAAACATCATCTTGGAAGGTTCTAGGAAGACTCTAGGTTTCTCAGTGAGATGTCTTCCAAATGGCTTGATTCTCTGGATTTCACAATAGAAAGAGACACTTTTTTTTTTGCATGAGTTAAGTTCAAATTCTATTTTGAAATCAACAAATGTGATTCGTTCATTTACCTCAAACCCCCGAGAGATGGTCCACTTGAAATAAAGGTTAACGGTCTTCAAGTTTAATTCCTGACATTTCCCGAGGTCATTCTCCTAATTATAGGTCACGTCTTTTTTTTAAAGCCCTATTTAATTATGTTGTTTGGGGCTGAAATTAAAAACACATAAGCAAAAATTAGGAAAACTTTTTTTTTTTAATTTAATAGTGTCTTCCCCACAGGACTATTATTAGGATAAAATAAGATAATCTACAGGAAATTGCTCAGAAGATCATAAAATGCCATATAAACATGGGATATAATCACCAAAAATTGTAGCGTGTGAGGTTCTAGAGCACAGAATAGTAAACTAGAGAAAATCCTTGGATAATACAAATACAGAAAGGAAATAATGAAAAGCGAATAGAAACATTCTTATAATTATTTTGTGGCGATGTGATTTCAGAATATTGGGGAGTTACAACATATACACATCTAATTTAGCTGTGTACCAATATATGCATTTGGTAAACATTTTAGATGTAAAATACTATAAAATGCTCTAAAATTCTGTTCTGCCTATGTATTATGTATGTACATTACTGTAAGTATGATACATTTTAACAAATACTGCACTGGCATATAGACATAAAACCAACTCTAACATAATTTAGGAACAATTTAAAAGTTTTAAGGGTTGATCTTTAACTACAAATATATTACTACTTTTCAAACTCAAGCCTTGCGGGAGATGGAACCCACAGTGTAGTTCCGATGGCGTAAGTAAGGGTTCTGGACACAGTGTGTCATTTCAAGGCATACTTCTCATCTGCCAGCAATTGCAGGTGAATGGAAATTGCGTGTGCGGTGGGTGGGGGAGGCATATGTGTGTTCAAGCACATGCACGTGTATGTGCAAAAATCAAAAGTAATTTCGGCCCGGGAACTCAATCTGAGCACAACATCACAGCCATGAATATGCAAGGCAATTTAAATGTGTGTTTGTCAGCAACCGAATATTTGGCAAGGGGGAAAATTAAAATAGATTGCACTTAAAGCTGGAGGAAGGATGAATAAACACGAATTTACAGGTGAGTGTTAGCAAACAGCATCTATATTGAGTAGCAGTCTGAAACAGACCCATCTGAACTCTGCAGGAAATTGACATTCTGTTTGTGCTACTGTGTATTAGAACTGGAAGCCTCAAGTTATGTTTCTCAATAGGGATACAGCAAATTACTATATCTGCATGGCAGGCACTTGGCTCTTAAGAGCTGGCAAGATTGAGGGTTATTCGAGGCATTTAAAATAAAAATTTCAGATAGGATCAAATCAGTGTTATTTTTGGTCAATCGGCAAGACAGTCAACAGGTATTTATGACACATACACTAATCTAGTTACTCTGTGCTGGAATGGATTAGAGTGGGAAACCCTAAAGCATGAGAAGAGGGAACAGGAGATCTCTGGCCATGGCTTGGGGGGGGTCCGATGGTCATAAACAGGGCCTTGGAGTTAGACACACGTGGCCCCAAGCCACACCACCTCTCTAAAGTACCTCCCCATTTTACATGAAGCTTAGGTTCTGAAGTCAGCCCATTCGAATAGGCCCGCAAAGAGTCAAAATTCACTTTGAAATTTTCTTAAATCTCATAACCTTAAAGCTTTTTATTCTATTGCTGAATTTAAAAATTTTTGAGCCCCTACGCCATTAGACGAAAACTTGTTATCGATCAAGTGACGCATATAAACACACACACACAAAATTGCGTGCAGCCTTCTCTCACCATTTTTGTGGCCACGAAAATTTGAGAACCACTGTACTAAAGAAAGGATTAAAAAGAAAGTCTACATGCAGCTTGTCTGGACTTTTGACTCAACCTACCTTTGAGACACTATCAAATCCCCATGTGAATGGCAGATATGGTGAGACTTCTCAAGGGCTCCTGCTTGCCTGCCTGCAGGGTTTGCTCTGTTCGTTGTAATAAGAACGTTGTAATAAGCCTCTCCAACCTCAACACATGCCAGTAGATTTATCTGATGTTTTGAGGATTCAGTGAAACACTGGATGGCATCTTCCTTGAGGGTTAATTTTGAAAATCAGTGTGTAAGTTGCATGTACTATAGGACAGTGGTCCCCAACCTTGTTGGCACCCGGGACCAGTGCTCCTATGGGAATCGAATGCCTAGTGATCTGAGGTGGAGCTGAGGCGGTGATGCTGGCACTGGGGAGTGACTACAAATACAGATGAAGCTTCGCTCGCTTACCCCATCACTGCTTTGCGGCCCGGTTCCTAACAGGCCACGGACCAGTACTGGTCCACAGCCCCAGGGGTTGGGAACCCCTGTTATAGGACACTGCTTCATGTACGTGATCTTTATCAGTGCACTTAATTTCCTTATGCCTCAGTCATCTTATCTGTAGTGCGATGACAGGAATAATACCTGCTTAATGGGGATGTTAACACAAAAAGATAATGCAGGGAGAGCTGTCAGCAGACAGGTAACAGGAGATTCAAACGTAGTCATTATTATTACGATTACCAATGGCGACGGTAGTGGTGGTGGTGATTATTTTATGCTGTGTGACTTCGGACATGTTACCGAATCTTTCTGTGCTTTAGGCATCTCGTCTGTCAAAGGGAACAAGATTTTTTCCCTCCTGCTTTGAACAGCCACAGAAGGGACGAAAAGAGTTAAGGAGTCTGAAAAGCATGAAAGCATGTACAAGTGGAAGGCAAAAACAGAAAAATAAAATGTAATATTCAAATCCTGAGAAATCCCAGTTTCAGAGACGTTGCAAACCGATGTATTCTTAAGAACAAGATGTGTGGCTGAATGGAGATACGATTGGGGGCCCGGTGACACCACAGATAATGGAGCAGGCCCCATCCCCACCCCTAGGAAAGCATGCTCCCTGGGAGGTGTCATAGACACCTGGTCGTTGAACACGTGGACATGTACCTTATTCTCGACAATGCCACCATGAGAAGCCGCCGTATACAGTGGACACAAACGTAGAGGCCTTAAGCCCATGTGGCAATAAACCTAACTTTATTTTTTTCTCTAGCGAATTAAGTTCTTCCTGTGACCACCTATACCATCGGATGACAGAACGTAATCGGAATCAAAACAGGGGATCTCGGTCCATTCAGCCCCCTGCGATTCTGTCCGACTTGCAAGGGGCTTAGGGTCAGCCAAAGATTTAGAAGTCCAGTGTGGTCCTCAGCTCTGACCTTGTGTCCACTCTGGCCACTGTTTCCTCTCTGATCTCTGACCAAAGGCTCTTTTGGAACCCCCAGTACTTTTCTAGCGATGTCTCTGACCCCCTGCTTAGTCACAGCGTGTAAGTATTTCTAGTCTGTTGGGGGAGGTGGCGTTTCTCCACAAACCATTGAAAGAGAAGACTTTTCTCCTCATCAATTCCCAAACTTATCCGTAGGATTACTTGATATGCCGCCTCCCATCCCACTGACCCCCACCAGGGGCCAAGGACTCAGCCCAGCAAACAGCCATTGGGAGGCAGGACCTAGCTTTGTGTATAGGTGTGGGATGGCTCCCCCTTTCTTCCCCTCTCCTATAGTGCACCTGCTCCTCTCAATACCGGGAGCCCTTACCTTTTGGGTAAAGGGAAAAGAGGTAAGATAAACCGATCGCATTTTGTTCCCCTGAAGCTACTTTTTAAATGCTAGAGTATCTGCTTACGAAGTCCCCAAACCATGCCTTTGGTTCCTGGTTCTGCTTTCTACGCCAGGACACGTTCTCCAGGGCAAGGGGCTGCCTCCTACAGAATGGGACTGGGGGACGCACAGCAATGGGAGGTGCCCCTAAAGGAGTGGGGAACCCACTGCTTAAATTTCAAAGACGTTAAGTGGTGACAGTGTTTAAAAACATTACCCACCATCAAAGGTTTTTGAAGGAGTGTGCCGTCTACACCACTGGACGAGGACCAGTGAATTGCTTTGGTCCGTTTATGACAATGTCAGTAGCTTGCCTCAGAGGGACCGGGGACTGGCAAGTCCAGATTTGGCTGTCTCTCAAATCATTGACTATTCCCTATTGAACCAACTGATTTTTTTGTTTCAATCACATCCCATTCTGCTAGTCTCCAAGGAGGTGAGAAGTAGCTCTTTATGCTTCGTCATTCTTGAGCAGGTTTTTCATTATGTAAAAAGCAATTATAATTCAGAGAAAAACAACTCAATGTGTGAAACGGTAAAATAATTCTAACATCCCTCGAAGGCTCCAGTTGGGGTCTACAGATTACATCTTTGTGTGGAATAGAAATACGCGTGCCCCGGTTTGAGGAGTGCCACCCACAAGGACACTTCGTGGCCCTTCGCGTCATCTTCCACGCTGACCCCACTCCCAGCTGCTCAGCTGCCTTTAGAGCCTCTAACGCTCACCCCCACTTCCATCTCTGACCCTCTCCACTTCGGCCGTGTTCATCATACAGCCAAGTGACTCTTTGGACAACGTGACACATCGCTCCTCCTTTAAAACCCCTTGTTTGACTTAGAAGTCTCCGGTGGCTTCCTGGGTCTATTAGTTTCCTAGGGCTGCTGGGACAAAGAACCACAGACGGGGTGGCTTAAAACAATGGAAGTGTATTGTGTCTAGAGGGTAGAAGTCCAGAACCAAGGTGTCGGCAGGGCCAGGCTCTCCAAGAGTCTCTTGGGGAGGATTGCTTCTCGCCTCCTCTGAACTTCAGTCCTTGGCTGGTAAATGCGTCGGTCCCATCTCAGCCTCCATCGTCACGTGGCATCCTCCAGCGTGGGTCTGTGTCTTCATGTGGCACCTCTTCTCCTTGTGTTTGTGTCCAGATTGCTTTTGTTCCAGAAGGACGCCAGCCGTTTGGATCAGGGCTCACCTAATGCTCTCCTCTTAACCTCATTACGTCCAAACAAGGTCGCATTTACAAGGTGCCAGGGTGGGGACTTGCCGCATATGTTTTGGGGGATGCAATTCTGGGTTTAGTCAGAGAGATTCCAGCATTTTGCCTTCACCTCCAGGCTACCTTTCCGGCTTTCATTCTTCAGTCCTCATTCTCTCGTAGCCCACAGCCACTGTCCTTTATCACTTTCTTCAACTGTCATGCTTCTCCCCACTTTAAGACTTTTTCCTTTTTGCAAGTAATGCATTCTCCTTGAACTGTCTCCTCCCTTAATCCCTACCACACGTGGTACCTTCTCAGCGCAAGTGTCACTTCCGTAGCGAAATCTACCCGGAGCATCCAGACTAAATCCATTTCCTCCCACATCGCTGATAGTCCCTCCTTCCACACAGCTTACCACAGCTGGCAATTTATTTATGCGTGGTTACTTATTTATTTATGAGTGATTTATTTTTTTATTTACTCGTTTATTTATGTGTGATGAATCATGTGCAATTATTTAAATCATATCAACCCCATTTGCATAAGGTAAAAAGCAAAGGGTTTCTGGCCCAGAGTAGAGGCTTAATAAAATAATTATTGAACAAATAAAGATTTCAGACATACAAAATTAAATTGTAGTATGGTTGGTAGGTCCTAAAAGGCACCCACATGACTTCGAATACTTAGAAAAATTATTAGTTTTGTGTGATCTTTGGTTTTTAGTATCTTACAACTTAATTTTGACTTTGCGAAGGAATCTGTGAAAGATTTCCTGTTCTTGTTCCCATAAGGAGCTAAGAGGCAGTGACTGTGCCAACTGGATTTAAGAGCCCTGGGAAAAAAAAAAAGTCGAAGAACAAAAGAGAAAGAAAAAAAAGAGAAGTCAGCAAAGCGAGTGTGTGTAGTGTCAGATGAACTGCTCGGGGTAGCGTCAGGAGCCATTTTATCTCATTTTGTTATTATTTAACTACTGTGCAAAAGAGAAGAGCCCATAGCCCTCTGTGGAATATGCATTAATCCTCATTAGTCGTCATTCGGGTGAGTATGCGTTCTCTGCTCCACGTGAAACACGAAGAGATACCTTCCCAAGAAGGATAAATGCGTTATCTCATAGTTCACCTACTCTGGAATACCTAATGGGCTGCCCTGGGAGTATGTGTTGTTTATCATCACTTGGAAGGGGCAAGATGGTCCCTATTGAAGGCTGCTAGACCATGAGTGATTTATGGTGCTTTTACCCCCTCGACTGTTGGGGGAGGTGGCCACATGGGTTGAATTCCATCTGTCCCATATGCAGCCCCTTTAATTAATGATTTATCTTATTATCTTCCTTCCTGAAAGCGAGGGGGAGAGGGGGTGGAGGTTTTACTTCTATTGCTAAAACTACCATCCGCCAAACAGGATCATTATCTAAATCCCAGTGACAAACAAGTTGATGGGGGACATTCTGGGGAAGAGAAACCTAAGGGAAACAGGTTAGCAAAATCCCTTGCTTCCTGAAGAAAACATTAGTAGGTGTTTCCTAATCCTGCGTAGCAAAAGGTCATAGCTTTCACACACACACACACACACACACACACACACACGCACTCACACACACACACCCCTGCTCAAGTATCCATGTAACAGGAGAGGAAGTGTAAAGAGACTCCACAAGCAGAGGGAAACCATTCATCCAGTGGCTTGGCAGTTAGACGCTTGAAAAAAGATGACTTCTTATTAACATGCAATTGTCGCCATGTTAATAATGAAATATTGATCTCTTCCTGCTTAATGAAAATCAACTTATTCTAATTTACCCCTGGAAAGAAGACCACTTAGGGTCTCATTCCAACATCTTTGCATTGTCCATCTGTGTATTCTTCACAGTTGTATTTATTTTTTTTTAGTGCATACAGCTGAGAACCTGGGAACAATTAATATCAGGTCAATCAAATTTATTTTTCTTCCTTTGTTGAAAAGCAGTCATCTGATTTAGCAAGAAAAACCTTCATGGAGACCTTATACCATAATGGGCAATGGTGATTTTATGATTAAATGATTATAATCTCCACTAAAAATACCATTATATCAGAAATGCATAACCTTAGAAGATCACTAACACTGCTAATGTAAAGCAAGATTTATCGCTATTTACAACCACATGTACATTGCACCGAGGGCTGGATTCTATTCCCCAGATTTATCAGTTGTGGAGAACAATTTTACACAGGGAAACTGTCTAATAACCTATCCTAATTAGCTGCCAATTTTGTGAATTATTTCTGTTTTATAGTCACAGTTTTTCTACTCATTTATTTACCTGTGATTTTGAAATTATCTGTGAAGCAATCTCTTTTGGATAATATCTAAACGAGCCAGGGACTATTGCCTTCTGAAAATGTAGATCATTTTGATTTACAATTTAAAATGTAAATGTTTTAAGGTCAGGACTCTGTGGAAGGAATAATTCACAAGTTGATACATTGTTCCTTCTACACTTACACATTTATCGCCCAGAGGCACATACAGAGTTGTGTGTGTTTGTGTGTATGTGTGTGTGTGTTTACCAACATGGTGGCTTTTATTGCCTCTGTGAGGTGTTGTTGCAAGGAGGTTCACATAAACATTTATATAGGTTTTAGAAAACAGTTGTTACTGAGGAAGAACCTTTTTCTATTTACACAAATTCAGAACAAAGAAACATTGCTACAGCTTCCGCTAATTGACATGTGGGCGTGTTTTTCAAGTCGCTGACTGGAAGAAGTGAGTGTCTGAGATTTATTTTTGACAGGACTTAAATTACTGGTAGCCTGACACATTTTTGAACAATTACTCGACACGGAGGGGTTTCAAGTAATGGGTACTGTTTGTCTGAGGGATGGAGAAGTTTCGAAGCCGTTAGAACAAAACAATTTTCCATTTGATTAGTAAGTTGCTAACACTTACATTTATATTACTAAATAGCACATACATAGTTGACTCCTCAAATGACAGTTTTTTTTCCTCCAAATAAAAGTCCTACTTAAAGAGAAATCCCTCCACTTGATAAATTGGTGAATCATGGGAATTCCAGAGAAGAGGGGGCCTCTTTGCTCACTGTCAGTTTCTTTCCCTCCTCCCGCTCCTTCGCACGAGTCCCCAAAGTGTACACAGAGCTGAGAGCTTTGTCCTGCTTTGTTTCAAATGTCTCGAAAACTAGGGCTTAATGTTCATTAATTAGTGACTATCTTTCAGGAGCTTCTAGACATTGTTTAACCAGCCATCTGAACTCCGACTGGAAAATTAAAATTCACCATTCGTGAACCGCTCATGTCCCTAAAAGATAAAGCAACTGCAGCTGCCATAATTGGCAATGCATCGACATTTCAAGTTCCCCAAAAAGTCAGAGCGGTCGCGCTTCCTCCCGCCAGCCCCCCCACCCCCACCCCCGCCTTCCTGTTAGTGCCTCTGATGAAAATAAAAGATTGCGAGGTTTCCAGTCCTCTTCCTTTGTATTTGCTGCAGCTTGAACAGAAGGGCAGGCTTTGGGGGAGGGATCTATCTTCTGGACCTACCTGTTCTTAAAGGTGCAGGGCAGGAAAACCCAGAGCCAGCTTCTCTGATCTGACACGGGCGACACAGGTTTTTATCAGCCCTCCAGGGTCTTTTCTGTCTCCTCTGGGTCCAGAGGCACCCATGAAGTCATGTCCTCTGACATCTCATAGAGAATTATTATTCAGCAGTGAGTGTATCTTTCTAAAAACAAAACAAAACAAAACAAAAAATCCCTTTTGCCTTTTTTATGGAAGACCCCGAAAAACTTTAAATTATCAGAGTCTAGAGCATCTGTTCTCAACCTGGGGTGATTTCGCCCTCTACTCCAGAGGACATTTGGCAATATCTGAAGTCATTTTTGGCTCTTACAACTAAGGAGACGCTACTGGTATCTAGTGGGGGGGGAGCCAGAGATGCTGCTAAACATCCTACAAGACGGCCCAGGACGGCCCCCAGGACAAACAACGAGCCAGCCCCAAATGTCCGTGGTGCCAAAGTTGCACAGCCAGACTGGAGAGAGAGGGCAATGCTGGCTCACGAATGTGCTATGCTGCCGTGTTGCTGGGGTTGCTGGGTTTTGCCCTTCACCTACACATGCAAATCGAAAAGTATCAAAAGTGCTAAGCTGGGCCGGAGCAGAGGTCACTCAGGAAATGCTTTTGCCTCAACTAGGTCACATTTCTTTAAAGTTACACAGCCCATGTGCCCCACTTCTTTAAAAGAATGTCACATGCAAAAATAGGCACAAAGAATATCTTCAGTGAGGTCAACCAAACAATAATGATGTAGCAATATTGATTACCACATGGGGGGCACTATATCCCAGTATTAGAAATAAGCGCTTTATCAATATTATTTTATCGAATGCTCACAGCAGCTCTGTGAGACGGGATTACTGGGGGCAGACCTGAGTTTTTGTCCCATTTCTGTCCCCTCCTGGTCTTGTAAACGCAGACAATGAGATTTTCTTCCTGGTCTCTTTATTCCTTGTTGGAACATGTCAGAGTGACTATAAATAATGTCTTATTCCCATCCTCTTCCGAAGACCCTATAAACTCCATCATCTGTCATAGATCTGGCTTCATTTTCTTCTCAGCTGTGTGTTTTAACATCATCCCTGGAAGACTTTCCAAAAGTGTTCTGGGGTGTCGATGTTCTGGATCTGGGTTGAGAGACGAGGCTGTTCCCTCATGACCACTGGGGGTCAGGCAGGTAAATCCACTCGAAGAGGAGAGAGCTCATTAGCCTCGGGAGGAAGGGAGGAAAGGTGTCTATCTGCTGACTTATCCATCTGTCCTTCCTTCCTTCCTTCTGTGCATCCGCCCATCCAACAACTCATTCATCCAGCTTTCTACCTCCATCCACATGTATGGATAGAGATATATCTGCAATACAATTCAACAAAGGTTAGAGTGATTTCTAGATGCTGGGATGTTGGGTGATTTTTAAACTGTCTTCTTTATAATTTTCTCTATTACTTAAGTACAGCAAGTATGAGTCATTTTTAACAATAAAATTATTATTTTTCAAAGGAAGGGGATGATATGAGATGAGCTAATGGATGCTTTTCAACAGTCCAGGAAAACTGTTTTGATAGTTGGAAAGAGTACTTCCCATCCTCTATTAACTCTTTTCTGCCAAGTCAAAAAAAAAAAAAAAAAAAAAAAAAAACTTTTCTCTGAGGTCTAGATCAATTGATATCTTTCATTCTGAAATATGCATATTTAATTATAGTTTTCCACTGACTTCATTGTTATTTTTACTATACATTAGCTGAAAGTATAGGCCATTTATCGCAAGGATCGGTAACAGGACTTCTCTGGGCATGATTTTGCTACAAATTATGGGACATCCAATGAAATGTGGGATGCTTTTCCAGATTTTAAGGAATCTTTAGTCTGGATGCAGAAATGGTAAACAAAGGGGTGGTTTCTGCCTTAACCAATTCTGGATTGTAAATGACATGTGTGTAACTGCTTCTCACCTTCATAATGGCCTTCACAAACTCTTATGCATCTTTTAAACCTCTTGTCAAATGTCACTTCCTCAATGCAGCCCTCCTTGACTACTCTTTGTGGCATTGTGAAATTAAATGTTTCCTCCTTTGATTGAAAAGTTAAATATTTGCTCCTTTGATTGTGAGGTTAAATGTTTCCTTTTTTTCACAGTGTCTGTTACTGTATTCAGATATAAAAAATTATAACATTGCCAAAAGTATGCCCCTATGTATGTGTTCATCCTTTGAGTTACCATAGGGAAGAGACAGGATTTACTGGTCTGTGTGTCTCCAAGTTTTCTCAGAGTGCCTCAGTTATTCACCAGGAAATGAGCTGGCCAGAATACAAGTTAGAATGAGATGGGTATAGTATGAAGCATCAAAATTAGAGAAATATGTAAAAGGTAAAGGCAAGACTGGATTCTGTAAAGCTTATGTTTGTTGGAAAGCTCAAATATACACAGACTAAACAGCCAGACAAAATGTGCAAAACAATGAACGAATTTAATAGCACTGCTATGTCTGAGTTTCAGGGACTTTATGATAAATATTCAGATCTGGAAAAAGCTTCATGGACAATATAGTTATTGGTAATTTTTGTATATAAAAACTTAGGGCCCATCTACTCTGTGCTGGGGGAAGATGCTAAAGACACTAGCACATACATTATTACTTCATCATCAGAAATAAGTACGACGAGTCCCATTTTACACATGAAGCAACTGAGGCGAAAGGAAGCAAATGACCGGTGTGAAGTCACATGGCTCACCAGTCAGATCCCCAATCCCTCCCGAGGTGTTTGGCCTTGAAATTCAGCATTCTTCCTCTTCAGCCCCAGCTGTTCCACGTCCTCTTATGTCGCTGGCATTTCCTCCATGTGGAAAGCTTTGAAAAAAGCTCCAGTCACATTTTGAAATTTCATGACAAAAAATTGAATGTCATCCAAAGCATAGTTTAGGATTTAAACATCTCTGTCAATCCTGGCTGTCATCGCCAGGAGATTTTTATCCCAACAATAGATCACTGTGATGGGCTTGGCCCGAAGGGCCCTGGGCTGTTATAATGAGTAAGATCTGAATCTACTGAGTAATGCAAATAAATAAAAAAGAGACAGGTAGTCTCAGACTTTTCCATTATTGCCTTCTTTGCTGTCAGCCTCATGGACTGCTTCAAGCAAAACACCTCCCTTTTTACCATTTTAATAATCTGTGCAATGGGGATGAGAGAGCTTGGGTTTTTCGTGGACCTGATATTTTAATCATTCCAACGCGTATCATTTCTGAGCACATACGTGACTGGGGTGGAAGTAGTAGAATACGGAGGAGATTTGCAGTCAGACTGTGCAAGTGTCACATGCCAAGATTACAGAAGAACCCCAGATGACGAAGCAAGGATACTCATGTCTGACACTAAATAACTGTGGGTAGACAGGAGGAGGGGGAAGGAGCCAGCGCAAAGGCCCTGGGTGGTAATGAATTTGGACAGTGTGTTCTCGGAGCGGAAAGCAGGCCAGATGTGGCTAGTGAGAACTAAGTCAGAGCACGGTAAGAGATGAGAACGAGGACGAAGGCAGGGTGGGGTGACCAGCCACCCCGGATGGCCAGGGGACTGGGAGGGTTCGTGGGATGTGGAACTTTCAGTTTTAAAACTGGGGGAGTAGTGAGCGCACCGGGACAAGATGGTCACCAATCTGGCAAGAGGCGCAGTAGGACCATGGCAAGGCGTGTGGGCTGTCCTTTCTGTAAAGTGGGGGGCACATGGGTGTGTTTGAAACATGCAGATTCGCAAGGCCATCTGCATGGAAAGTAACGTACCAGTTCTGTGTTCTTTGGCAAGCAACCTAACCCCTCTTGACCTTTATTTCCTTGTTGGTATGAAGAGATGGTTACACCAGATGGCACTCAAGGTTCCTGCCTCTCTAAGACCCTATGACATTTTCTGCTTTGTTCCAGAGACAGGAAAGAGCCATCAGGGTGTCCTGAGCAAAGGAACAACACCACGAATTTTTTTAAGGAAGATTAATCTGGCAGTAGGATACAATATTAATTGCAGCAGAGAGACGCTAAGTCCGTTGAGCGATTATAATAATCCAGTCGAACGATGATGAGAGCCTGGAATGGGGCAGGAGCAGAGAGGATGGTGGAGACAGGAAGGAAGTAGGGAGTGATTTTAACAAGAAAAATACTAGGGTTTGGTGGGTAACTGTGTGTAATCGATTCTGGAGTTGCCAAAGTATGATTCATCCATCATCCCTTCATTTAGCTTATCGAGTGCGTATGCAATATGCCAGCATCAGGGGTATAGCGATGAGCAGACCCTTGGCTTCATGGAGTTCACAGTCGAGTGCAGAAAACCGGCATCGGGTTGACTATGTCAGCTGTGCTTAGTGCTGTGAAAGAAATGTGCAGGATGCTGTACCAGTGATGGACAGGGGGCCTAAGCCACGCCGAAAACCAGGTGAGGCTTATTGAGACAAATGAGATTAGCGCTCACAACTCAAAAACAAGCGGTGAGTTAGAGACGGCGATGGGGCAGGCCACGGACGAGAACATGTTAGACACGGGGACAGTATTTGCAAAGGAGATGAGGCTGGAAAAGATTGGCAGGTTCAGCAGACTTACATCAGTCTTGTGTGCTTGAGGACCAGACAGGGGAGCCTGGAAAGTTGGGAAGAGTCAAATAATAAAACACAGAAACTATTTCAGACTTCATTCTGAGAGTGATGGGAAGTCATTAAAGAGAGGCTTATAAACGGGACCCTAAGTGCCATTTCTGAGTTTTGAATGTCGAATCAGGGAGAAGAGGGGTAGTCCTAAGAGACCTGGGGCTTACAGGTGGGTGGACAGGTAAATTTTGGTGGAAAGGCAGGAGTGAGGATAGGAATAATGTGACCAAGAAGAAGTAGTCCCTGGGGTATTGAAGATACGGGACCATGAGCTTGGTGGAAAGATCAGTGGCAAGGATAATGCCATGAGACCATCCTACAGGTGACACTATAAAGATGGATGAGTTCCATAGGAAGAGGAGTTAGAGAGAGGAGAAATATTGCCAACGGCAGAGCCTTGGGGGCTGTAAACATCCGAGGACTGTTGTAGGGTGGCCCAGAGATGGAAACCCAGTCCGAAGGGAGGAAGACTCAGGAGCCAAGAATGAGTCACTAGGAAGGGGTAGTGAAGGCATCAAATATTGCACAAAGGTCAAAGAAAAACAAAGCCTGACAAAAGGCCAGTGAGTGTGGCAATTAATAGATCATTCGTTATCTCTGAGAAGGAGGTTAGTGACTAATGTTTGGATTACATCACCTTGGACAAAATTAATAACAAATTTCCTGATGATATTCACTTACGAAGATGCAATGGAAATTGGCTGCTCACTCTCCCTGCCTTTTCTAAAATCTCTCAAATTTGCAAACAATCTAATCTCCTCTGAGTACTGCAGCAGAAAATTAAAATGTGCCCTGTGTACAACATGGGTGAGCTTCTGTTACCCAGCCCCTTAACTACTAGATGTTCGGAGTGGCAACTTCTCTGACTTACTCAACATCAAGGCACAGGCACAGAGTGGATGTAACTCAATCGGAGTCAGGCCATTGGGGGAGGGGGAGAATGAAGGGAGAAGAGTTTATGGAAATTAGTAATCCAACTTTATAATCTGTATGCAAAATCTGTATGCTCATGTTTACAGAGACATTTCTATAAACCAAAGGTCTAAACTCCAAATCGAAAAACACATGAGAAAAAGATTTTTGCTCATATTACTCAAAATACGGGAGATAGTATGGATTTAAGCATTTTACTTCCGTTGTGTCTATTCCTTTGAATGAATAGCTAGGCATTTTTTAAAACTTTTAAATACTACCTGCTCCCAGTCTAAGAAATTATAAAATGCCTGGCACATAATAGGTACTCATTAAATATTTCTTGAATGAATGAATGAATGAATGAAAGGAAATAGTACAAAATAAAACTGGATTAGAAGAAATTTGTCATAGTCAGGATTTTGTAGGCTATGTTAATATTAATAAATTTGTATTTGAGCATTGAGAAGCTATAGGGTTTTCATCAGGATGTTACATAAGCAAATTATCTTTGTGAAATATTGCTCTGGCTGCTTTGTACTAGATGCATTGGAAGGGAGTAAAGATGAATGCCAAGATGCAAGTGAGGAAGGTACTGCAGCAGTTGGATGAAGGAAAAATGGTAGCTTAGACTAGGCTAACAGCAGTGGACGTCAGTACGGTGCAAAGAGAAAAAGTACTCCCTGGGCTTGACAGTGTGGAATGAAGTCCACTCCTGAGTGAGCTTGACAGTGTGGAATGAAGTCCACTCCTGAGTGAACTTAGCAAAGGCATTCTCAGCAGACCAGTGGGAGGAAAAGCCAGATCGGGTGGGTCGATAGATAAATGTGAAGCGGGATATAGAGACAGCAGTGAGGACAACTCACAGGGGTCGTCAGACATTAGCGGTTAAGGTGTAAAGCATCTGAATGCTAGAGACAGGACAATCCTGTGTACTGGGAACACAAAAGAGAAAATCAGAGACGCAAAGGCTTCGAGTCTTTAGATGCTGAGTTTGGTTGGTTCCAGGTACTACTGCAGGCAGCTGGATTATGTGCCAAGATGCCAAACAATATGAATATCAACTGGACCCATTCTAGTAATAAAGTGATAAAAATTATATAAATAAAAATTACCACTTTGTGAGTACTAGCTTTGTGCCCTGTACCATGCTAGCCACCTATAGGCTGTATCTCATTTAATTCTCACTACAGCGCCAGGAGATAGTTGTATTAACCCCTTTCTGCAGAAGGGAGAACTGAGCCCACAGAAGTTGAATAACGAGTCCAAGAACACAGCAAATAAATGGGGCCACATTCTGACTGGTCCGATCCCAAAGTCCAAGTTAACCATTAGGTTATAGGGCCTCTCCTACTTGGGGTTGCCCAGTGAAAACTCACTGCCTCATTAACTAGGAATCTGACCAAGTTTCCAAACTGGTCGAGCTTCCCTAATTTCATAAGGAGCATCAAGACGTGAAAAGCAATTACATAGAATGATTTGAATCTTAAGAATCTTAATATATCCAAAGCTCTTATAGTGCCAGACACACAGAGAGGCTTGTGTAGGTGTTATCTATTATTACTTACTAAAAGGCTCTGGAGAGAAATTGGTCTGCCCATCTCCAGGGCTAATCAAACATCTGAATAGTAACACCAGTTCTCCCTCCCCACCCCCCGCCCCTCGCCCCCACACACACAAAGGCAGCTAAATTTTTGCTTCTTACAGAGTAGTTTTCAATTTCTACTTAAGGAAAAGGATGGTGTTTCCTGGCTTTGTTCTTAAACTCATTACAGGAAATGATATTGTTGTAGGCGAGGACAAAGGTACAATGTAAAAACATTTGACAAACCCATCGAGTCATCTATTAACATTGCAGAAGAGCCCTCAGAATCGTGATCTGGAGTAGCGAAGAGATTGGCAGCCTCTCAAAGTCCACCCACTATGAGTCTGGGATTGAAACTGACCCCAGTGTAATTGAGGTAGCCATGGAAATGAAGGGACGATGACGTTTCTTGAGGACCGACTGTGTGTTTCCCAACATTAGCTTGTTTAATCTTTATAATACAGTCCCTCCTGCTGTACCGCTTCTTTTGAAAATGGGAATTTGTTCCAACGTGATTGATCCATGTTGAGCATAATGGGGATTTTGCATTTGTGTATGTTTGACCTTATCGGGGTGAAACACCAGGTGAACGCAGAAGACTGTACCCAGCTGAATCACATACAGATACGCAAAAGGTGAACACATACAGACACCTACTACCGGCTACCTCAGTTCGCCAGGAGCGTTACGAGCCACGCCCATCCATGTCCAGTGTCACAGCTTTCTACTGGATTTCAGATAACCCCCCTCCCCTCACTTCCCAATAACTCACAGCTATAACCCTTCCGCCATCCACGTCCACAAATCTTTTGCAAGGTAAAGTGCTGTATTTATCATAGATAGCACTTATGTGTTTTTAACCATTTAACATGTAAAGCAATGCTACTATTTTTATTAGGTGCCTATATTTTTTTTATTATTTGTTACTGACGTAAGCATTGTGCTCCTAAGTCCATTTTTCCCATAAGCTCTGTGGTTTTTATTGTGCAATTGGAAATAGCATGGCATCTTTAGAAATGTACATTGGCCTTATAAGCAGCAATACATTTAAATAAGGTGGAGCAAATATTATTGTTCTTATTCATGATTCCACAAATAGAAAAATAAGCTCAGAGAGGATGAGTAACTTACCCGAGGTCACCCATCACTGACTCCGTGTTTGTCTAATTCCATCACCCCCTTGTCTCACGCCTCCTCACGCCTCTAAATAGTTACCAAGTGCATTGAACTGGACAATCATTGCAAACTAGCCTTAACTTTATGAGAATAAAACTTCTCCAGAAAGACCTTAATTCAAGAGGATCCACACGAGTGTTTGAATTCTCTATGTATTTTTAAAACCAACTAGGTAATCTCTTTTGCACATACTAAATGTACCCCGTTCTGCTCATACGTTAATAAATTTTTCTCATTTGCGAGAGTTACTGAGTAGAGCAAGCGAATTGTTTTACCCAGTAGGTGGTGGAGCGGTAATGAAGAAGCCTCGTGATTAAGTAGGGTTGGAGCCTCTTATCGTTCTCGCTGAGTGGGAGGCACCATTAGTAGTAAAAGTAATTACCTGTGTAGAACAGGCTGATTGCATCGAGTACCTACTATATGCCGCGAACAGTCATCACCATTTCAGAGCTCCTTAAGAGAGCTTCATTTGATGTTAATTTTACATTTTTAGCAAAAGTACATTATTTTTGGAAAACATTGTGTTAGCTGGACTAACTGTTTTTTTTTTAAAACCTCTTTAAGGACTTCCTGAGTCTGGGTTATTCCCTCATAAGCGGCCTTCCCCCAACATGGCAGCTCCAAAGAGCGTGTGGAACAGAGTTGGAAATGATCAGCTATCTAAATGTTAAAGAATCTATTTGGAGAGAGTTGATTTTATGTGGGGGTGAAAAAACCTGTGCTTTCATCTATGAAATCACAAAGTCCATTATGTGAAACTGCTGGGTACTTAAAGCAGTAATTCCTAGGAAATTGTTCATGCCAAATCTTGTTAAACGTTGTATTGGATAGTTTCACTAAACTTTAAATTCTTCTCTGACAGCAATATTAGAAACAGGGTTGCTTGATTAGATTGAAGCAAGGCCAGAGATCTGACACTTCGTGGTGGTAATTCAGGGGGAAAAAAAATACAACAAAGTGGGTTTAGAGGCCAGAACGTTCTCCCCACTCTTCCAACTGACCAAAGAGATGACCATGACCATCTCCCTAACCTTCCATTTGTGAAATGAGCAGATCAAACAGGTTCCCCATCCCAGGCCACATTTCTATATAGGCAGAGAGCTGAACTTTTTTACTGTGTTCTGCATTTACAGTGAGGAATCTCTGCCAATTGAATAATATGCCTTTGTGTGCGTCAATTTGCCCCCCTAAATGTATATATCAATTTTACTTTTACTTGAGTGTCCCAAAATGTTATCTTCCCTGGGCAAGTAAGTAAACATTTACAGACTCTCCTTGACTTATGATGGTTTAACATACAGTTTTCAACTTTCTGGTGGTGCAAAAATGATATGTAGAATAAGCTACATGAGACAGTCAACACTGTATTATAAGACAGGCTTTATGTTAATGATTTTGCCCAGCTGTGGGTGAATGTAAGCGTTATGAGCGTGTTTCAGGTAGGCTGGGATAAGCGATGACGTTGAGTGGGTCAGGTGTATTAAATGCATTTTCGACTTAGGATATTTTCAACTTACAATGGGTTTATTGAGGCATAACCGCCTCAGAAGTGGAGCGACATCTGTGTTTGTAAGCCTGCCACATGTTATTTAAGCTTGCAAATAGTCTCCAAATTAATATGCCTGCAAAAAATTACTTCGAAGCCTCAGAATTGTCCTGGTTTGGCCCATATGGCCACGGCCAGTGATCTCTTCTTCACCGGATCCACCCCTTTTTTATTGCTTCCGATATCACAAAGCCAAAAGATGACTATCAGATGTGATCGGGTTACCTGATAAAAAGATCAAACAGGTTTCAAACCTGGCTCAAATCCTGTTTCTGTCATTTTTACCAGTTCTGAGACATTAAGCAAATTACTTAACTGATTGAAGAGTCAGTCAGTTTCCTTATCTGTAAATCAGGGACAACCATAGTACTGGCTTCATAGGATTGTTTTGAAGACCAAATCAGATGAGAAGGTATGGAATTTTGTTTCTTTTATTATTACCGGAAGAAATCATAAAAACCTCCAATTCGTAGTAGTTACCTTTAAGAAGAAAGAATAGGGTAATGCTTTGATGTCTTCTTTTTTTTTTTTAAATAACTTTTCTTACTGTTCTACTTGAATTTTTAACCATAAGCCTTTATTGCCCTTTTTCTTTCTACTTTTGTTGTTTAATGTCTTTTGATTTATCTCGGGTGAAATCATAAGCTTTTTTATTATTTTGTTCTTTAGACTTCTCTGGCTTGAAAAAAAAACTAATAAGATATTATTAAAAATTAAATAACATAATATAGGTAAGGTGTTTTTCATAATGCCTGCCACAGAATAAACATTAATCAAATTTATCATAAGTAATAATATCACCTCCATAACTGCTAAAATCTTACAATTCAGGAAGAGCAAAGAATGGTGGGTTATACAGTAATTACTCTAAAGATGTTTGTTTCACTCATTCTGGTTAATTTTAGGCTCTGGAATCATGAACAAGTGTTTACATACTGGTTAAACCGCTTTATGATGAATTGCAAAGAACTCAAAATTATTTTTGTGCTGGGATTATATTAAAGAGTGTTTAAAGCAGTTTGGACATTCAAGTGGTCTTTTTTGTTTTCTTTTTCTTTTTCTTTTCCACTAAGATTTTCACTATTTTGCATCAGTTATGTTGAGATACAACCTAAGATTATGTCATTAGCTTAAATCTAGACGGTGCTTTTGTCCACATAGAGAACAAATGACAAATTCGTCGACTAAACTTCTACCTGTTTGGTTAATGAGGTGTGTCCTATTATAGGTAAGCCTGTATTTTTTAGTGTGATTAACTCTTAATTTTGTGCTTAAAGTTATATTTTATCAATCTCTTCCTTTGTCCCTATTCATTCATTCCTTTGTTCTCATTCCTTCCTTTCTCTGTCTTCCTCTCCAACTTTCACTTGTCGGAGAATCTCAAGTATGACCTAGGCTGTCTCTTGGTGGATGCGTGGGGAGAACAACACCAGGAGTGACCGGCTAGTGGCAGTGTCTTGGTTTCTAAAGTAAGGCAAAGCCTGTGTGTTCAGTCGATCACTTGTTGAGCATTTATTTTATGTGCTAGACCTCATGTCAGGTACTTATACATCATCCATTAGGTGTTATGTTATTATTCCCATCTTACAGCTGAGAAAACACAGCCCCTGAAAGACAGCAAGACTTTCCCCAGAGTAGGTAGCAAAGCTCAGATTCACACCCACGTGGGCCAGAGCTCATGTTCCCATTCGCTCTGTCCCTTAGGATTCAGGGGCAGAAAGGCTGACTAGCCACAAAGTCATGTACGTTACAGAGTCAGGGCTCCATAAGTTCTCTCCGAGTGGCCCAGGTAACTCCCAGCGCGAGAATGAGTCGGCGGTGGTGGGATTTGGGGACCCCAGCTACGGGCGTTACATCAGAAACCCGGCAGACCTTCACTAGAGCCCCTCGAAGTTCTCCCCAGGTAAAATGAACCTGGCCAGGTGCCTCCAAAGGCCTGGGGTCATTTGCATGTGGCCTGGGCTTGTGTCTTAGTCGCTGTGAGCTCTGATAACAAATAACTGTGAACGGAGTGGCTTATCGACAGCAGACCTCCCTCACGGTTTTGGAGGCTGCAGTCAAAGTCGTGGCACCAGCGTGGTCGGGCTCTGGTGAGAGTTGTCTTCTGGGGTGCAGATGCCCCCTTCTCATTGTACCTTCGCAGAGTGGAAGGAGAGGGAGGTGGCCCCCGTGGCCTCTTCTCAGAAGGGCACAAATCCCATCACGAGGGCTCCACCCTCATGGCTCAATCGCCGCTAAGGTCCCCACTTCCAGATGCCATCACGGTGGAGATTAGGTTGTAGCCTATGAGTTTGGGGACCACGTTCAGCCCATGACACTTGGTCTCCAGCCATTCCTCGTCCTGACTTCTCCGTCCGGCATCAGTACCCTTGCAGGTGACCATGCCGTCTAGTCTCTCGGTGTCTCGTGGCCGGGCAGAGGTGGGTGCCTGCTGCTTGTCTCGATCAAGCTTCTTTGGACCTTAAGGAAGAGTAACCCACTTCAGAGGAACATGCGCAATGACAGCTAACAGATGACAGCCGGGTTGTGTGGGGAGGAAGTGTGGACCGGCGAACAAAGGCAGGCTGGGCCGGGCATCACGGTGGGCAGAGGCCGGTCCATCTCCATGCACCTCGCCTCTGAAGATCATTAGTTCCTTCTCCCAGCCTTTCCCTCTCTCAAGATCTCTATCTTTCCACTCAGATTCTCGGACCTCTCCTTACCCAAGGTCTGGCTCTCTCTGAGTCATCTACTTTCAGTCCAGTCATCTGGGGTTAAGATGCAATCTCTTAGGGCTTCAAGCGGGTGCTGGCTCTTTGAACAGTGAAGCATGGCCTGAATGGGTTGTCCCCAAAAGCATCCAACTTATTGATCTTCCATACACAGTGGAGGGGAGAATTCCCTGTCAGGAACAGTGTGTTATACATGACACATAATGAACACACCTGGAGGCCCAGCCCATCCAGAGGGAGTGTGGAACAGCTCTGTTCATCCAAGTGGTTATTTGTAGGCAGCCCTTGCTTCGCACGGTACTCTGTTAGCTGAAACTCTTGTGCTGAAAATGCCCTGCTTTTCACAGCCTTGTGGTCACGCGATGCTATGACAGTGAGAGGCAGCCGTATTAGTACCGACTCTCCAGCGATCCTTCTTCCAGAAGCTGGTGACATCCCAGTGAACCAAACAGTACGATCTTCCTGCCTGAGTATATGCGCTTCGAGTTGGAGTGAAAGAAAATAAAGATAAATATGCAAGATACGGAGTATGT